>JAZAYU010000042.1:5448551-5505933 GCA_038501625.1 Corbicula japonica
GAATTCAGTCACTTATTGTATGCTGCTTTCTTCAACAACGAAGAGAATAACAGCAGTGAATCATTTGACCGAATTCAGTCAGGTAATTGTGAAAGCTTGTTTAGAACTAAGACAAGCGGATAAGACTGTACAAATTGACCGAATTCGGTCAAGAAACATTAGATCTACGAAAAAGAATAACTGTAGTTTAATTTCTAGCATTTGACCGAATTCAGTCAGGTAATTGAGAATGGTTGTTTAGAATTTAGACGAGCGGATGAGACTGTATTGTCCATGACCGAATTCGGTCAAGACAAAATGTGCAAATATTGTATGATTTTAGCTATAGAGATTTAACTTTTTACTAGTATTTTGGAGTGCATATAAATCATTATGTAATATTACCTACTGCGTAACACTTGCGGCATCATCTCAAATGTTGCAAGCTTATAGAACTCAATACATACTGGATTCAAGATCAATAATAAATTTTAAGTTTCACATATTTAATTGAAAGTTGTTGTTTTTTCTGTATAACAGACATACAATCACTGACTCAAGATAATTATATAATAAAATGATAACTAGTCTAAGAATAGAAAAGACTATAACAATAGCATGCACATGATATATTTATGGACCTATACAATTCGACTAATCAATAATAATAAGTTGTACATTTTAATTGTCATGATAAGACACACATATATTCAGAATGCCGAAATGCGGAGTTTATAACATTTTCTAAGTAAGACGTGAGCGTTTTACCATAAAGTGAATTGGTGTCAATAACTTTTCGGAATTTTAGTTAATGCAAAGATTAGGTAAATCTATAAATTAGGCATGATAGTATTTGACATACTTTATATCAAAATGGTCAACAAAAAGAAATCTTGAATGGAGATTGCACCGTTCTATTGATTACTGTATGTGAACATTGTAAAATGTTAACTTTCGATCACAAATAACTCATTACTTATTTATTATATCTGTAATGTAACGTTCTCATAGACATAAAGAAAACAAATGTTATTCATTCTTAATGATAAAATTACATTCCACCAACATAATGTATTCGTAACTTGCAAACACTTAGAACATAAGTGAATGGTAATTACACAGGCGAGTAATCAGTAAGAATGTGTTATAAACGAATACATATTTCTAAATAACGTCTGTCATACGTACGGCAGCAAAAAACATAAAAACCACGCAATTTATTATTATGTACTTGAATTCACTCCAGATTGTGTTATCTGTGCTGCCATTTTAATATTCGTCATACTAGAATTCAAAGTCCGAATGAGCTGGTACACATTCTCTTTATAAGACAAGTTATACTCCGTTAATACAATCACTAAGTTCGTATTGATCATCAATTGCATATGTATACATAGATGCTTGTTTCGTTCTTCCCTATGTCAAAAGTGGGTTGAACAAAAACTGTGTTGTCTATGAGTCAATTACTTACTGCATTGTTTTTATCTTTTCAATTGTTTTTTTTAATCGAGATCATTTACTTACACAGCAGGTTAAAAATTAAAAGGTTATTGAATTGAAATGAAGGCAATTTTTTTTACAAATTTCGCCACTTTAAAACAGATTCATTAAACAATATTTCGAGTCAATGTCTTTCTCATAAATACATATAGACAAAAAGTGACCAACGAGAATTTGCCTGGGTATCTCAATTATAAATTAACCTCCGAGAAATACCGTACCTCAAACCCTTCGTTCATAAACCCGTTCCTTGTTATAACAAATTTTGTAATACATCTGTTATCATGTTCATGTGATAATTCTTTTAAGTTGGAAACGGTCAATAAAAAGGGAATAAAATAAAGAATACATGGTAAGATGATTGCATTAACCCTTTAAACCCAGTTATATGGCTGAAATCCCAAGAGTGATCAGTATATAGATCCATACCAATCGGGCATGACCGTGCCATCTTATCAGGATAATGTTCACTTTAAGAGTAATAACATTGTTTTACCAAGAAGCTACCGGAGTAGATCCTAATTGGATCCTGATCAAATGGCAAGAATATACCAGCTGATCTGGATAAACACTGATCGAACTGGGGTAAAATCCTTATAATAGTGTGGAGATTTATACGTTTGTTGTTTGCATGTTGTATTTACGTGGGTTCACATTGATGCAAGGGCTATTTTGATTCTCTTTGGTATACGTTTGGATGCGGGTAATACAAAAACAAGGTTCTCACAAATGGATTCTCTGTCCACAATAACTTCTACACAATTATTAAATCTTGATGTCACTCTGATTAATTGATCAGAGACTAACCGAAATAGTTGAACCGTAAGTTGTGAATCTTTCATACTTTTCACTTCTCCGAATCTTCTTTCGCCTTCATGAAGAAAGACGATAAAATGTCCAACCACTGATTCCTGTTGTTGACTAGATTTGGTAATAATGGTTTCCTTCGCCGTTGTCCGTTTTCCAGAATACACCTGTAACAGTAAGAAGACATATCTTTAAAAAAGATAAATTGCGTTGATACAGATCTTCACAGGGGTTTGGGTATTTTATGGCGGGAAATTTAGTTAATTAATACACGATCCAAAGTTTATTTAATAGAAGGACATTACGGTGTGGCCAAAGCTCATTCTTAAGTTAACAGTAACCTATACTTTACACCAGTTTATATGTATCATTTTTATTTAATAATTCTTGTTAAGGAACTGATATTACAAGGAAATTCATTAGACATGATTTGTAGATTTCATAAATTATTTGTTGAAGTATTGTTGATATATTGAGCGACTCCAAGTTGTTGAATTTAAAAGCGTGAACACTGATTAATTGTTTAAAATTAATGCTACATCAATATTTAATTGATGAAATAATTCATATATCATTAAATCAATCATTAAAAATCAGATTTTCATATTTGTTTTATTGATGTGTAAGGGCTTTACACGAATACATTTTTTTGAAAATACATGGAAACATCTTTAAGCATATAAAGGAAATACGTAATGGTACGTCCATATCCGGATTGATAAACATGTCCATGACTGATTTTCTTTTAATACTGTCTCGTATAATTCATCGTCACAATAACAATACGCAATTTTGTAAAATAAATATCTGCAGCAAAGCTTAAAATATTTATCTTATAGCGTTACATAATACTAGTTACATACTTGTCTTAATTCCCGCTCCTTCCGCATAGCATGTGTTAGTGGTGTCACCCCATTCAAAGTTGGGTTGTTACGCGGTGCATTTAGACGCAAACTGCTATCCTCTAAATCCTCCCAATTTTCTAGAGGCCAAACCCAGTCTGCTTGATCACGCACTGGTGGGTTTTCTAACATATTATTCCACCATTCTCTGTGGGTGATATTGAGAAACCCATCGACTTTTTTCACCGTCTCCTTCACTTTGTCGAGATGTGTGTTTTCCCAGTTCGGTTGAACTGGTGGCGGCACTCCACATGGGATTAGTTGCTTTCCGTTGCGCGTTTTAAAAAGATGAATCTTGTCATGTTGTGGATGCCACTCAAGATCCATTGGCCATTTTTTGTACTGCAGAACAACTAATCCAGTGTCATCTTTAAATAACCTACAGAATAAGCGAAATTTATAAGTTAAGGGGACAAATCGAACAATATCTTTTCCAACTTAATCAAGAATCCCAAACGACTTCTTAGTTGGCACACATATACTGAACCAAAAATGAAACTTTCGCAAAGTATGTGCCAGTTGTTCAAGAGTACCACTTAGATGTACACACATATATACATGTAGTAGCTTGTAAAACTCGTTGATTTACAAAATCATAACGTTGATTTCATCGACGACTGGCCCTCAAAAAGTCCGGATTTGAACCCAATTGAACATCTTTGGGATAATCTGGATAGACGCGTACGTCGACGTCCGAACCCTCCAAACAACGGCAACGACCTTCGAGCAGCATTGCTTGAAGAATGGAATAATATTCCACAGGCTGACATTAACAATGCGACGTCGCTGTCAGGCAGTCAGCATCGCACACGGCGGTCACACACGCTACTGATTGTTAACTTTAAAAACGACCCCTACCTTATTTTAATTTAAAATTCAACAATCAATCTGATCCTTTCCTCCAAAATGACGATTTTAAAAGAACCACAATACATTATTTTACAAAAATATAAGCTTTCAGCCAAAAGGATTGAAACTGTACTAACATATCTACAATCAAACTTGGCGAAAGTTTCTTTTTTTGGTTCAGTATATTTTATTTCAAATTGTCTAAAGGTGTTTAAAAATCAACAAAAGACTAATTTCTTAACGTTTTAAAACAAAATTCAGAAAGAAAATATCTGATTCTCATAAAACAATATTGAAAACGAAGGTATAAACAAAATACATCATCGAATTATTTCCTTAACCCAATGCAAATGCCGTTACTGTCGAAAACGTTGTAGATTAATGTCTACCTTGGTCATTGTATATGGATTGGATTTCTAGCTTTTTTATAAACCATTTCCAGATATCTTATGTATGTAAAACTTTATTTTGTAAAAAATGTGTTTAGTGTGGTAATATGAACATACTGGCGTGGGCAGTAATATGATTTACAATTACTGCCCATGAACAAGCTCAATCAAACCGAGCCTGCAATATTTCATATTTGTCGTGTTTGGGGGCTTTCAAAATTACCCTTTTCATCGTTTATTAATTGGAAGTTAGCTACAGGTGAACGCTCATCTCCATTTAAACTAAGCCGCAAATATGAACTTTTGATCCCTTCTTTTTCTTAGACTTTGAACTTTGATTTGTTTTGCGACGTTTGCTGGTCCTAAAATATCGTGTTTCTTACTCCGTATTAAATTGTGATAATAAAACATTTCTCCCTAATACATTCAAGAAAATCTCTATTTATAATTATAACAACTAAATGTTTAACTTGTTTAAGTTTCTTCAGGTTATCCATTGCTTTTTAACATTATACCAGATCGGTGTGCCCTACTCTTCCTATATGGTGTTGACAGCGATGTGACTTAAAAGCCACAAAATTAAGCATTAAGAAGTACGTACATGTAGGAGAAGAGGTTATCATTAGACTTTGGCAATGATAAATAATGCTTCAATTTTTATTATTCCAAACTCCGACCTAATCAGTATTTTCATAAGTGTTGTGTGTAATTCTAGGAGAGAGAGAGAGAGAGAGAGAGAGAGAGAGAGAGAGAGAGATTTATAGCATGACATTGTAATGGATACCCACAACAAAGAGAACTTAAACTACTTGGCGATCAGTTTGAATATTGAGTGTGTATGAAAATATTTTACCTGAATGAATAACTTGAGCTGTGATTATGTAAACCTTCCTCCAAAAACGGGCAAAGCCATGATTTAAAATCATAGATAAAATCCTGATCAGTGACAGTCATTCCTGAGGTTTCGATGCATTCCTTAAGTTCTGGAACTGTCTTTGTAGACGTTTTCTTCAGTAGCCGAGATATTATGGAGAACCGTTGGTCTATATCTTCATGGGTATGGCCAACCATCAAAAAATTAACATGTATCTGTGAGAAAAGCAATAAGACTTTAACGTTATATCCTAATTTGTCAAAACACAGGCCCAGTCGGTAATTGGCACGTATGTAGTATGGTCAATATACATTTGTTTTTTACATATACATTATATACAATAAGGTTCGCTAGCCAACAGTAAGACCTGACTTTCTTCAGTCAATATAAATGCCCTTAATTTACTTACACTGCAGAATGATAGCACATATGTTTGTTTGCAAAACTTAGTATGAAGGAGTTATAACAATAACTAGAATCTCAGAATAATTAACGTAAGTTTAGTCATATTCTAATAATTACATCAACTAAGAGAAATTTTTACAAAACTATTCCATTTTTAACATTTCTTGTAGATATCAACAAAAAACAAGATCATTATAACCGTCTAAAGAATGATTCATTGGATTGTTTTCTTTTAAACATGTATTAATCATTGGAAAAATATTTAATTCGCCAACATGGAGTATCACGCGACTGTCTGAGTGTCAATTCTGAGTAATATGTGTGCAGATCTGGCAGGTTAAACGAATAGCAATGAATCTGTTAAATCAATTTAGAAGATAAACTCAACATGTGATGTACCTCGTGTGTCTTCTTGAGCAAAATCAGTAAGGCAAGAGCTGCAAAAACGTATCTATTTTTGTTCTCTCTCCCACAGTTATCCATTTGAATATACAATTTCTTTGTCAGCTTGTTTCCATGGTTCCAAAGGGCTCTGAGCATGCAGTTGATGGTGAGATTTGAATCATGCGGGAACTGGTTATAATCCAAAAATATCTGAGTGGGCTGTCCGTGGATCAGCACTCCCGTCAAGTGTGTGTTTAACATGTTAGCTACATCAAGACACTAAAAGAAAAAGAAATACAATAATGAAAAGAAACGATGATGTACACAAACGATGTTGAGTTGTATTTGCCTATTCTATATGAAATCATAATTCTTTTTAATGTAATTAAAGGTAAGTGTATCTAGCCCTATTGCACTATTGCTAATGTTGTTCTTTAATCAGTTATTTGGAATTCGGACTTTTAATTAATGTATAACATTTAATAAAATGCATGAGTTTGCAAACCTTAATTACTATCCGTTTTGAGTGTTTCCAAAAATGATCTAAATTAAGTAATACATCTTTGTGAAGCATGTAATATTTACCTTTGGCATTTGTGTGAAATGCGGCAAATCGGTCTTTCGTTGGTCCATACCGTCGATGATTAGACTTGTAACGTCATCATTTCCGATACCTTCATCTCGCCTAGCATAGTATGACTCACGAGCCAGTCTAAAATGTTATTTTAAACGGGTTACTGAGTATCTGATAACAAGTCATATCGGACAAGGCAGATAGGGTTTAATTAAATAAATATACTCCCAGTCTTGTATGAGCACTTAAACTTACAGGCTTACACATGTACAACGCAATTACGCACAACATTATTGGTTAAATGGTTTTGGTATAAAGTAAATCAAACAGTAGTAAACAGTTATTCTGTATATTTGTTTATTTACGTAACGTAGATTACAAAGGTATTATCAAGTAATTAATGAATAAACATTCACTCAATAACTTGTAAGTAGATGTGTAAATAGACGCGAAATGTTTAACAAATGACCGCAAGTAGATCACTTCTTAAAATCTAGGCGTAGCTTACAAACTGTTACCACCTCAATGACCCGATATTAAAATTGGTGGCACTCGGCCCGTGTTGATACTGTTGCGTGTAACGTTATTGAGTGGAATGCATTCCTAATATTTGCCATTTCAGAAAAAGGTGTATCAGGAATCGCCGCATTCAGTGAAACATAGCCTGGTTAATAAAATTATCAGTTTTAGAACAGAAAAAAAATCAACAAAAATGAGAACCCGAGGGGTTACCGCCTTTGAACGGTCAGCGGCAAATCAATTTGGGTTTAAACCAGGTTCTTGGGTGCACCAAAGTAAATTCTAGGGTGCTTACCAGAGTAAACACGAAAAAAATAGGTTCTAAGGATAGAAACTAATTAACTATACCTTTGTCTTTCCAGATGTTCGTCCCAGTCAGTTTGTATTGCTTCTTTTTCATGCCCCTGTCGAATCTCGGATAAAACGTCCTTTGCCAGAGTGCAAACGTCACATTTAGCCATTTTCGAAATCTGAAATACATGTAATTGTTTTACTTTATTAAGTATAAACACAGTACTTTGTCTGCGTGACACAGTATGTCATACCGCAAACTTAATTTTCCTTTCTAGTAACTGAATGTTTTGTCAACGAATGTAATCATCAAAGATAAACTTAAAGAAAATATCGCATGGTGCATAGTCAAACTAATAGACACATTCAAATCTGGAACCTTACCAACCATATAATTATTCGTAAAACCTAAGATTAAATTAATATGATCAGTATGAACACAAATTTCATATACTGTAAAGGATAATACATGTTTATACGTGGAAGAGATTTACATTATTTTAAATAATTGTAAGACTGTATTGTTACATTTGTATCGCCATTACGTACCTTCTGTTTTTTCACATAATAGAAGTTTGTTTTCCATATTTTATGAAACTGTGCGAACTGTAGTGTTTCCTCTGAGCGCCGGTATCTTGTCTTGTACTTTTCGTAGATAGATTTTATCGTCACACCAACAGGTAAAAGAGTGTTCCCGGAAGAAGGATGAATTTCGCCATAAATACTTACAAAATTGGTCATGAAACCTTGTGCTATTAGTCCTGAAATGTAACACAATATATCAATAAATAATATGTTTATGTTGATTGAATCACAGTTTGCTCTTCGGTTTATAACATAACAATAAACATCATTCTCAGTTCTCACTTCTTTAATGTTTACAAATTCTTTTCATCGGAAACCAGTGTAATTTAGTTAAGGTAGGAGTACAAACATAAGTCACTAAGTCTTCATTAGAGGATATGTTTTCATTGGCAATAAAACGCTAACCCATTATTAAAAGATTCTGAAGTAATTTTGAGTAATTCGTTTTTGATCGATAGACTGTTAGGTACATGTAGAAGATATTTTATGTCTGTTTCGGTATACTAACTTTACAAGTTTCAACCCTACTTTGATTAAATGACATTTGTTTCCTAGCGAATGTGGTGATGTTAAAATCTTGTGAAACTGCTGTTTCGAAATATGCGGATAATATCATATTCAATCGCGTGATCGTTGTGTTATAAAAAAGGATTTATTTTGCAGCATTCATAATAACTATGACGGCAAAATATTGGTATAAACTAAATAAGAAGTCAACCTTTATTTTTATTGTCCCATAGGGGGATATTCATTTCAAAATAATGTTACAAAGACTGATTGCTATTTATAATACAATGTTGTTGTTTATAATACGATAAAATATTGAAAATTCAAGAAGTTTAAGTCTCTTTTACACTGAACTATTGTAATGCAATTTTAACAATAGACATGTTCGTAGTCATTTATTTATTAAGTTCATCATACATGTAAAGGCAGTCTTTAGTCGCCATTAAACTATCGTCGTTAATAGAATTTCAAAATCTCTGTAATGGCAAAATGCATTTCAAAAATCTTTGCACAAATAATCGTTATAAATATATCTTCTTTTTAAGTTAGAAAAGTATATAAAACTAGCTAGACCTAAAAATTCCCCAAATTGTATTTACATAAATTCACAAAAGCTAAACAACACAAAGCATTATTGTTCTTAACTTTTCTAACGTGTCTAAACATATGCAAGATAAAGATACATTAATAACATTTATTTGCGCAAAGTTTCATAAAACGGCATTTTGCCGTTAAACAGATTTTGTTAATTTTCTTTTTATCGGTGAGCGTGATTGTAGAGGGTCCATTAACTCATTTACTTCTAGATGGACCGAATAGATCAGTTTGTTTATGTTTTATCCTGAAGAAATAACCCAGAGATATAATTTCATTGTATATTCCCATTTCTGTATAAAATTTGAAATTTGTTCATGGTAAATTGTCTTTCTTTTGCCGTGTTGTTTTATCTGTATTCAATGATTGTTTTGAAGGAAATGGTATTATTTTCGTGTTTGGCGTTAATATTTTAAGATACATATGCTGGCAACTGACCGCAGTTGTTAATGATACATAAACATATTTTCTGACGAAATCATTGTTCCTTTAAGCTACTCATGTGTAACCATTGCTGGTATTTTACATATTTGATTAAACTAATTAAGTTTTTCGAGCATGCATGCCAACTCTTTATAGAAATCTAGTTCGAAATCCAAGTATTTGATGATATCTTATTTCCTTTATTCAGATAATTGTAGATCCCACGAGAGAATACAAACAGATTCCGCATAAAATCAATAACTAGTTTAATTTATTAATTATTATAAAAATACGAAATACATGCCCAGAATCTAAGTCTATCGCAGCTCAGACACGCAGTATATTTTATTAGTCTCTAGGAAAGAATAATTAATATTGACCTTTTTGTATAGAAAATGAAAATTAGTACCTTTTTTGTCTTTCCGTTTTTTGTCTGTTTTGTCCAACACATGCAAACCTTTATTGACCATTGTCACCAATCTTTTGTATGTTTTTTCTGAAATCCCCATTAAACACCGGTACCATGCTTTCCTAAAGTATAAACATGTTAATGTATTTAATCAATGTGTAGTAAAATGATCGCGCGTTTTTTTTTGTATCGTACACGAAAGAACAATTGATATGCATATGCAAAGTTCTTAGTTATATCCTTTATTGAATTATATGTAATCGATTGTAAAATGACAATACAGTAAAAATAACATTTTGACAAGATATATCAGTAACTGTAAGTTATTAAACGTTTTCTAATATTTATAATTGTTACATTTTTAACAGTGCTCAATTTCCCTGATCGAGCATTTGTTTAAAAAATGCATTGTAGAGCTATTAAGGAATAAACATAATACCAATAAAATATATTACATCAGTTTCATGGGTAATACTAATCGGTAGCATCACTTTGTGAAGCACTGATTTATAATAATTATTGGAATTTTACCGTTTTCACAATGTTAATCAACTAAATAGTGCTTTCACATGTATCTTTCGTAGCTCACACTAAAACAAAACAATTTACTTGTACATTAGCAATCAGCCGAGAATAATTTATTCGACTGCTGGGTTTAGTGTTGGTTATCACCGATAAAGTGTTATTGGCGAATTCGGCAATCGAGGAATTTTACAAATATGTTATGATGACATTAAGGTATAAAATTAGCAATTTTTTAGGGAATAATGTATAATGTTACCTGCAAATCTCAGTTCCATTGATTATATGATGCTTCCTCCCCGAAAATGTATCTCGGTATAACTCCATCAATTTCAGTCGTCTTTTCAAACCTTGTGGAGTGCTATGGTACTTCTGGCGCCAACGCAAGATGATATCTTCATTTAATGTTGAAGCAACACATCGTCTATCACAACAATTACGATGTAATGTTGTTCTTATTTCATCCATGTCCAAAGCATGTCTTTTACGGCTACCTACAATTTTCGAGAAATTATGAATCTATGTCATAAGCTAGTTCTCTCATTATTTTAACTAAAGGGAAACCTATTTACAATTTACATATCAAATGCAGTCAGTGAAGATTAACTTTTTAAAATTATTTTACCGTTACTCTTACTTAAAAATGAAGTAATTTTTAAAATACCAACGATTCAAAAATCGCGCTTACCTTTTCGGTCATGATCCATTTGTTTGCAAACTCTCGTTAACGTGAAAGAACAAAAATGGCCGCAGTAGTTTTGAGCTCCCACCTTTATAATGCAGATAACATCTGTTATTAAAGTTATAAGGCGGAGCTTAGTAGGCTTAGAGAACATTTTCTTGATTGCGGTCAGTTGGATGCTCGGCACACAAAGGGCATTTAATAACAGTAGGGGCGCAGATTAATTGGTGTCTGTCTAGTCAACGATTCTGTCAAAAAGAATTTTTTACAGAATGCCAGAATTTTTGTAGAATCTCTTACCATTTTAATAGAGTAAAGCTCACGCAGATTGTGCATACAAGTATAAAATAAAAAGAAAATTTGATTTTAACAGCAAAAGATAGAAATATGCTCTATATCTCGTCAGGTTTATTCAAGAATTGATTTATTATGCAATAAGCATGTATATGTGGGTGTCATATCCAAACAGTGTGCAAGTTTCTAATGTAATATAGAATGTCCAATTTCATTTAAAATTAATTAATTTCATCATTTAATTAAATGTAATTCACAATTCAAGTGCGTTGTTGTTTGAGCACTTGGATATGTAAATGGGTTCTAATGAACTTTTTAAATCTCAATAGAAATTATTTTTATAATTTGAATAGCATTAAAAAATCATGCGCAACGAAATTGTGCTACACAGTTTCCATAATGTTCGGTGTTTTAAACTTATTTATTTTACAGCACATTTATATCATGTCTGTTTAAGTATAGGTTATAGTTTCTTTAGAGGCTTGTATGAAAATTAAACGGCCAGACCCACCGCAGCGTATGTAATGGTCGAAATTATTCACTGACTAAACAGTCGCCGCCTAAATTAGTATGCAAAAAATAATAGTCAAACTGAAAGTAGTTTTGTCATTCAATGGCCCGTTCGAGTAAACATGTACTGAGAGAATATTTTAGAAAGTGAATAATAAAATTTCTTTATCTGAAAAAAAAACAACAAACATGTTAACATAACTGACTCTCAGGAAAAGAAACATGTGTAACTGTCTTTCCTTGGGTTGAGAAACAAGGGTTCATCCGTGAAAGTTCCATTTTACCCGTTACTTCATAAATAAATATTTTATAGCATGGCAAAATATTTTATATCCGGATCAATTGGCTCATCCGTGTAGTCTGATCACGACCGACGCTGGGCATTTTCTAAAATATGGAGTGGAGTGTTGGAGTGGAGTTGTGGAGTGGAGTCTGGAGTGCAGTTTGGAGTCAGATTTTGGAGTGACTTTGGAGTCAAATTTTGGAGTCAAATTTTGGAATCGAAAATTAGAGTCAAATTTTAAATATTTGTAATTACAAGATTTCAAGAATCATTGTTGATTCCATTACTTTTATTAGGTTGTCGGAAAGAAGAAAGTGTATACTTAATTATAAATTTTTGCAGAATGCTTGTGTGTTTTAAGATTTCGATCTAGACTGTAAATTTTTGGTACAAGAAAGTAAATTTTTATTTTTTATGAAAACAAAAATGTATAAAATGGCGTTCTCGTGGAATCTTAAGGCACTGTCTTGGAATTAATATTTTTTTCCGAAAATATCTTTTATTATATTTACAGCCTTCAAGCACATATTATAATTTTTTTTCAGAATCAAGTAGGTGCCCCAAAACATTAATTCACAAGTAAAAGTAAACAAGAAAATTACTACAGAACATTAAAAATAGTTTGATACTCCTGAATGGTGGTACTGATTTACTCGTCTCGAGTTCTCTACGAATAACTTGTTTTCAATCAGTTCAAAGTCTCAAGAGCCAGTTTTCTATACAAAAATTATTTTCAGACTCTGTACAAAGATCATAGAACTCTAATCTAACCTCCATACCAGATAAAATAATTAACGCTCAAGTTATCATATACTTCAACAATTTTACAAGGTGACTCCAAAATTTGACTCCAAAATCTCACTCCAATTTTCGACTCCAAAGTCACTCCAAAATCTGACTCCAAACTTCATTCCAGACTCCACTCCAACACTCCACTGCAACACTCCACTCCATATTTTAGCAAATGCCCCGACGCTTCTCACTGTTAGATTCACTAGGTTATTTGTGACATAAAATAAAGGGAACGTGCAAATACTGATTAGATGACATTGATTTTATGGGTGATCAAGATCAAAACTGGTCGCCTATGTGACAACAGACCTATCTATGAAATAAAGAGTTAGTTTTCCTCAATCTTTCTAAGTATCGTCTCCTTGAACACTATACACTATCGTTAACGAACTACACATGTACAAATGTTTATCAATAAATGTTCGAAAAATGTTATGGAGGAAATCGACCTATAATAAACACATTTCAGACGCGCGACTTTATGAGAATTAAGGTTCGAACTATTTGAAAAATACTGCATTGTCATGGGCTAAAAAATAATTTCAACCATAATAATATAATAAATATGTAAGAAAGTACAAATTCAGTGTATTTTTATAGTACAAAACACAACTTTACTTCAGTAGACTAGCCACTAGTCTGACAATTTGTTTGTTTGTCATTTTATATCAATCAAAACAAAATGTTTATTGTAGTTATATTTTCTGTCTTACTGCGCCGAGACAGAATGTATGAAGTTCATAGAGGGCTGAAGACTGGTTGGAAATTGAAGAAGAAAACAAAATAAATCATGGAATCCAGGCTAATATTTCAACTGAGGTTGAAATCAAATTCAAAAATGTTCTCACAGGGTAAATAGCCATTTATTATCTCATGGGACAGGGTTAGAAACTGCTGCTTGTAGAGATTATCACAATGAGATAACATGGCAGATTGAATGCTGTAAAGCGACTTGAAACTGACAACTGATTTATAGCCAATCGCGCCCTTTAAACAACGTGTCAGCGAATATTAGGTTTCTCTTAACACTTATGAAGCGTCCGAAAACGATATAAATATGCCAGCACCGTTTCGACTTGCCATTGACCATTTGTCTAAGTTATGTAAAATATCAATCGGAAAAAAAACACAAATGATTTATTAAAAATTACCAGGCCTAAACCAGCTGAAAATTACACCATACTGTTTTACACGTCGGTATTATATGATCACATATAAGGAACATAATAGATGAAAATAAACTTCAAGTTTTAGAGTTCCTACCACACATCGCCAAATATATTAATTTACGCTTTATGTATCTACTGTTGTAGTAAGTTGGAGCTTTAATTCTAGCATGGACGCCATTGTTTATTTTCTATTTTTTATCTTGAGCGATCAAATGGATATTAACGGTGTAAGTGTGTGAACATGGACAATTTCCCATGACCTCACCTAAGAGTCAATAGTTTATTCAATTGATTATCAGCTGTAAAATCCGATTGCCAGTAAACAAACTGTAGCTCATAACATCCTAATTATTTATATTTATTTCTGGATAATGGATTTTCCATTATGAACACTTGCTTAATCTACGCTGATTTGTTAATATATATCTCTTGAAGCTGAAGTACCGATCTCTGACCATTATGTCAACACCTAGTGATGTCTATTTATTGATCATTCTTTCGAAGAAGATCCTTCAATATTCCTTTATTCTAAACCAATCACACAAAACAATACACTGCCAACAGTAATCTGGGTACTCACTCTACACGAACTGCAAATACGGATATGGTACAACAATACTATATACAATGAAGTGCTATTCTTAGTAATGAATACAAACTAAGCCAATATGCCGAAGACACTAAAATAGATTAAATGGTACAGAAATATCTCAGTCGTAGATTGTGTCTTACTAAATTAAATGGTTGTCCGGTCTACAAAAATGCTGTGTTATCATATTTCGCGCAGGTTCGAATATTGCTTATTTCGCGCTTACGTAAATGCGTTCATTTAAACCTTGGTAAAATGATGCTTTGTTATAATTCGACTTACAATGTACAATACTTTCGTGAATAAAAGTGCTTATGCGAATATTTGGCCTCGCGAAGTTAGATGATACCACATTATCGATCATTGGTTAAAGTGCAACTAATATTGTTTTTATTGTTGGTATACTTATATTTTGTCATTGTCTGATGTATATAATTTACTGCTGAAAACGTAAAAAATTATGAAAATTAATGGGGTAACCTTTGGGACAAGGGCATGGAAAGAAAAAAAAACCGTTTTGAAGACCAATCTACTGCAAGCAGTCAGCTGTGTATTTACTCTACATGAACAGCAAATAACGTTCTGTAGATCAATCATTTATAGCAGTAAGCTATTTACATTTGTACTTATTCTACACGAACAGCAACTAGTACCGTTCTTTAAACGAATCCAGTGCCAGCAATTAGCTGGTTACTCACTCTTCCTAAAACAGCAACTATCTTCTGTAGGCGAATCCACTGCCAGCAGTTGGCTGGTTACTTGCTCTACAAAAACAGCTAATATCGTAATGCAGACCAATCATTTCCAGCGATAAACTGGTTACTCACTATACAAAAAAGCAAATACCGCTCTGCAGACGAATCTTCTGCCGGCAGTAAGCTGGGTACTTACTCTACACGAACAGCAAAACCGTTATGTAGAAGAATCCACTGACAGCAGTAAACTGGTTTCTCACTCTACGCGAACAACAAAAACCGTTATGTAGACGAATCTACTGCCAGCAGTAAACTGGTTTCTCACTCTACACGAGCAGCAAATACCGTTATGTAGACGAATCCACTGCCAGCAGTAAACTGGCTCTATTCTATAACTCTTAAAGCCGTTCTTTCAATCCGTGTGGGACCAGTGTAGATCTAGATCAGCTGGCACATTCATGCTGTCTGATCTGGATCTACAATGGTCACTTCTAGTTTGGTCAAAACTTAACGAAATCAAAGGGAATAGTACATATCTATAGGAGTAAAATATATGATCCTAATGATTTGCTACCATTAATACTGGTAATTCCTTAACCACTTACTCCCAATATTCTGCAAAATATATTGCATATTCGAACAGTTTAGATCCAGGTCAGCCGACACACCCAAGCCGTCTGAGCTGGATCTACACTGGTTGCCACTTGGTCATAGATAACCTAATGAATGTAAGAGCGAACAATGTAGAACGATGTGCCAGCTGACCTGGTTTTACACTAGTCATAAACATACAAAACTTGTATAAATTGCGAAAGGGTTTAACTCATTTAAGAATGAAACCTGTATTTTTGGCGTAAAGGGTTTTAATCATTTAAGAGTGAAAATATGTATTAAATGATCTGCCACTTGTAATGATTCGTTTAAAATACCTTGTGCGCTTTTATGATGGTTATTCCCCTACCTAGTGCATTGTCAAACAGTGCCTCTCGTCTCTTTCTTAAAATCTTCATAGAATTGTGATTGTTAAATAAAATATTGCTACATGTATTAGAAGATGAAAATTTACTGGTTGAAGTGAAATAGTGAAAATAGTTTTGAGTCGGTTTGATGCATAAGCTTGACTTTGAACTTGAAGCCTAGCGGTCTGTCAATCTGGCGGTCCGAGTGAAGAATAAGGCTCGAAAGATGTGATGTCATAAGGATATTTAAAGCCCCACCCCTAAGCTTAAGTGAGAATATACAATTGAAAATTCATATTTGTCCATATAGACTCCAATATATAAACTCTCTAACAGTACAAAAAATGTCCGATCGAATTCTTTCTTATAGACGGGATTTTCAATGATGTTGTTAAATTATCGTTAACGAAATTTTAAGAAGCTAAATACAATGGAGCTATATTTAGCACCGACGAAGAGACCACTTCATGTGCTATCTCGATTTCTGTGACGTTTCGGAAATCATACTTTCGCTTTTAGTCGCGCGGACCAAATTTATTTTAGTAGATTAAAATTTTATTAGCCCGAACTAATGCTGCAAATTTGTGCCTATAGTTCCAAATACATATTATATTTCATATAAGAGCGGGTTAAATTAAAGTAATGCCGCTTTAAATATCGTATGAATGAAAAATGCATTATATATCATGTTCTCATCTTTTTCTTAAAAGGCGAAAAACGTGTGTACATATATATATATAATTTAGAAACGCATCTAATAATAAACCTTAATCAGGGGTTGTATATATATACTAAGAAATGTGGTAAGTTACGGGTCTTACTTCGATATTATACCTATATGTGAGGTTCTATAAAGGTTACGGGGTATATATGGTACCCCGCTAATTAAATGTCATTTCTATGCACTATCTGACCTTGTAAGTACTATAAGCTGTAATATAAAAATTTGGTTTATGATAAAAAAAATTTCGGTTTTTTTTTTATAGACCGAAAATAAATTTCGATAATAAACCGTGTTACGGGAATAAAGTTTATCGTACTTAAGAAGTCCGAATATGCATAGAAATGGCATTGAAAATTACGGGGTACCATATATACCCCATTACTTTATAGCACCTCACATAAAGGTGTAATATCGAAATTAGACCCGTAACTTACCACATTTCTTAGTATATATATATATATATATATATATATATATATATATATATATATATATATATATATATATATATATATATATATATATATATATATATATATATATATATATATATATATATATATATATATATATGTTTCCTAACCACCATAATTCTGTACCATATTATATCTCTTTTGATAGGCCCGTCTTATAAAAAAATATGTTTCTTCATTTCAGACTTCACAATTAGTACATATCCAGATGACGTTTCCGCTGGGGACTGGATATTAATAAAGTCGCCAGTCGATGCCGAAGAAAAATGGATTGGGGAAGTTACAAGTGTGAAAAGAAAGATAAACTTTTATTGGGTTTTTAATGACAATGAAGTATGGGTAGGAGGAGGAGTAATGCGACCTAAATCTGGAACATGTTCCAAAACTGACATTCTTGCCAAATTTGAGTATGACTTTCGTCATAAAATGCCGACTGCATTAAAAGAAAAGTTAGACAATCTTCTTAGTTCTTAAAAGCTGATTATTGTTTTGTTTTGGATAAAAGCAAGAAGATTTCTCTTTTCTCTTAAACTTGTTTTAAATATGTGTATACGAGGGATGATCCAAAATAACGAGGAATGATCCAAAATAACGTAGACTTTTGTTATAGATTTTATATCATTTTAAATACCACAAATAAAATTACACAAGCTTTTATCGGAATATGTCCAGAACATTCTTACAAATTATCTGGAAAATACAACATTACGTAAAATCTATTAACAAGTAAAAACATACACTAAGCGCCATCCGGCGCACGTCAAATTTGATCTCACAACGTCAATGACGATTATTCACGTGCGCATCGTTCGCGTAGCGACATATGTTCAATTTTGTTTTTTCAAAATTATCACAGGAACGCGAAGCGAACCCACTGATCGAAGATACATGTAGCAGTGTTTCATTGCTGGTCGAAGTTATGTCAGTGATTATGGGAGAATCAAGAAAGTGGTCATCTTTTTGCTCGTACCACTGAAGAAACGCTTGAGAATGTAATGCCCAACACTTCGCATCGCGGTCCTTTAGCAACGGAGGTGTGCCCGTAAAATAATTGATTAAAAACTTGTAATTGCTATCTCACAACAAGATTAGTCTATATTTTGTTGATAAAGTGTCCGTTGCAGTTAGCTCACTTAAAATTAAAATCAGAAACGTATTTATTCGTATTTGATAATTTATATGACTTTTTAATACAAAAAATACCAAACAGAAATGTGAAAAATATCAACACACCTTTAACAATTTTGTTTTTGTTCGGCAATATTCGCTGCACGTTCCGTATTCAGTATAGAATAGCTCGGACAGCTCCAAATAGTTTGACATCCGTACGCTTCGAAGCCTCCCGGCTTGACGTCACCACCGGCATGCCGATTTCTTTCTTTCATCCTTGCCCCAAACCTATTTCACGAACCTCCTGGCCGTTACAAAATCACCGATGCCACTTAAAAACTAAAGCTCGGCTTTGGGAAGTTTTACTGTGCGTATTCTTCATCATTTTTAGCGGTTTTTTAGATTTTGTTCTAAGATCGTGAGAAAATTAACTGCTAGCGCTTATTTGCAGGCGATCTGCTGACGACATTTCTGGCGATTTCACGTAGGTGACTTGTTAAAATATTGATTGTTTTCAAAATGCAACGTTCGAATGACCTAAAATTTCGACAGGACATCATTCGTATACCGCGTTTAGAATGCTAACTTTGGCTCGAATAGTTCTGTGTATATTGACAGGTATTTTCATTATAATGTACAATGTCAATGTCATTGCGCCGCATGCCTGTTGCACGTGTTATTCAATCAAGCGACGTGCTTTTGAAATCAATTAAACGTATACATATTTAAGCTCCTGTTACATGTATGTTCCGATTGACTTTAGAATATAATTTTGCGAAAGTGTTTCAAATTAAGATGCAGTAACAAAAGTGTAAGTAATTTTGGATATTACCTCGCATTTTACAGGTCATACTCGATTTTGTCGAGAACGTCTGTTTTTGAACAGGTTTTCTGTACATGTACACGGCAGTGATAACGTTAAATGTAAAAATACACTAACAATAAGTAATAGGCTCGTGTCTTGTTATTTGTGTTTCGACAATTAAAAAACTTAATTTTAATAACTTAACAATGTGCACGTACAGTCTTCAATAGAATGGTACAATGGTCATTCAAGATTTCCACGTACACTTAAAGTTTTCCTTTGTAGCTCATTTTAATAGTAAATAGACTTACCAAAACCTTTACCTTAACTCAAATTTCAGAAAGTTATTGAAACATATATACTTAAAGAAATTAGAAACGCAAATTCTTTAAACACAAAATATGTTTCGTGATTAAAGAAGTTGCGTTTTAAATTTCTTTTATTATATAGTATGTATTTGAAAAAATTAGAAACGCAACTTTTTTAAACATGAAATGTATTTCTTGTTTAAGGAAGTTGCGTTTCTAATTTCTTTTAGTATATATTCGCTATATGAAAAAACTTTCAAATCTTACTTATAAAATATTTTAAACTCCTCCTCGCCCACATTCTGAAAATATATTTTATGTATGTCTTACCATGTCAATATTTTCTCACACATTGTGTTTTCTGTTGATATGTTTACGGATCTAATTAGCCTTTTGCACAATCAATCGTTCTATATATATGATAAAAGTGATGCATTACTTAGGCTTGATATTACATGTATATTAATTAATACATTTTAGTTATTATGGCAGAAACTGTGTTTGATATGTCTGATAGAATGTTTAAACATGAACAACTTATTATTTTTATGTCGAATCGCCTAGGTCCATAAATAGAACATATACATGCTATTGTTATAGTCTTTTCTATCCTAGTACTCATTTATTATATTCATGTATTTATCTTCAGTCAGTGCCTGTATGTCTGTTATACAGAAAAACTACTTTCAATTAAATATGCGAAGATTAACAAGAAAAGTATAACACACACGTGTTATATGTGGACGACATTCATGCTAATGATGTAATGTCCTTGAGCCAAGTTGTGGATTGAATTGATTGTAGATATGAAGTGAATAGTTGTTTGACCTGTGATATGAAATAGACATCAAATATAAGTAGTTATATAAGTAGTAATTTTTTTTTTAATTTCACATATGACTGGCAATGATGTGATTATGATATCTTCAAGAATATCAGCATGGATGAAAGATCCCTGGCTAGAGGGAAGTGGATATTGTCCGCATAAGTTAAGCAATGTATTAAAAACATTTAGTTTAAGACTAGATTTCACAAAACATAGACATGAGAACTTCTGACGTACATGTAAATAGATGTTGCAATATTAAATGATACAAAGTAAAAAGGTGTTTTATGCAATCCACATTGTAAACAATGGTTCCTTGTGATAAGATATTTGCTGTAAATTTAACAGAAAATTCTGAACCTTGAAGTAAGTTTCGCTCATCTGACATAACTTGAGCATTGAAATGTTTAACTGAAACTTAGATAAAAGTGTCAAGGTTTATATTTGTCAGGGAAAAGGCAAGCATTAATTGAAAAGATTCATAGAAATTCTCATAGTATTTTCATATCAAGCAGTTAAAGCATGCATTATATAATCTAGAGCTGGAGGTGGTCAGAAACAGGTGCAGTTTCAGTATCTGTATGGTGTATCATGACTAATCTTGTCTGTATATTTAAGTTAAAGATATTGTAAAATTAATATGGCTAATTATGTATGTAGGTATTCTTGCCAGTAATTATGTTAATATACTTAAGGACATTAAAAAGGATGGTGGGGATAATTGCATTTTGACAAGGAAATATACATATTATCAACATTTTCACAGTTTCATAATACCGAATGCATTGCAGTAATTTAGATACCAAAATTATGAAAATTTATTAATAATAAAAAAAGTTATTGCGTAATAAAAACTGTACCCCGAAAATAAAAAAAAAACACATTTTTTGTTAAATGTGACAATTAATTGGTTCAATCTGTTTCCTGTTGTTCATTGTCATTAAGTATATTTTAGCAAATGTGGAAATTAAATGTATTGTTTTTGTTGTTGTTGTAATTGTTTTTTAGATGCAAGGCAGGTATTGATGCTGGGGACGAGAAGGATTTTATTATTAATTGATTAGGGCAAATGGTTCCAAATTTATAGTACCATAATTCAAAAGAGAAAAGTTATATAGATGCCTCAAAATTACTATTGGTTTAAACAGTATTTATTTCAAATTATACATATACATCGATGTATAACAGAGCAAGACAATACAAGTATATTTGAGAGGATGAGAAAACAAGCTATCAGATGATAGCTTATATTAATTCTTCTCCCCGAAAATTACTATTCTGCCATGCAAAAAATGTCTACAGCTAAAAGATTGACTTAATTTTCTATACCTAAAGCGGAATATAAGAGGCTCGAATAGGGTATGGATTTCTTTCTGTAGGTCCTTTTCCTCCAACACAATATCAACTGAATTTGCATGTCCACTTTTAATTTTTTTTTGCTTTGTCAATAATGAAATACAGCCGACCACATGCACTTATTCACTTTTTGAACTTGTGTTCATTTGTGGGTATAAAGATTTTGGTTTCAGATCATGCATCAACACAAGCTATTTTTTAGTAAACTGAATGCAAGTCATACAAAAATTTGTACAGCTAACAAGGTTGCTTAGGTCAATAATGTTATCAGTGAATCTATTTTCACCTGTGAATCCTTCCTATACAATATTTACATGCAAAGGGAGAGAAATCAAACATAATTTACTGAAAGGGGAGAGCAGTCAAACATAACCTAATGAAAGGGATGTTCAAAAAGTTCTTCTACCTCGTCAAATTCACTCAACAATTTCACTTAAAAAACTAAGGTTTCTACCCATAAAAACGTTTATAACATTACATTTCATTTCTAAAACTTTGAATACTAAGTAACAAAAACATGTATTTACCATGTATTTACCAAAAAACATCTTTCCTGAACTTTTTTAGTAACCCTCTTTTCTCTCTTGGGACAAACTAATTGTACATATTAAACATCCTCTATTAATAGTTAATAATAAACATAATACATGACCCATAATTCGTCCAGAAAATAAGTATTGTTCTTGAATCCAGTATGTGTTGAGTTCGATAAGATAGCAACATGTAAGGTGATGCCGGAAGAGTAATCCAGTAGGTAAAGTGACATAATGATTAATGTACACTACAAACTACTAATGAAAGGTTTAATCTCTGAAGCTTAAATCGTATAAAATAGGACATCACATTTCTTTTTTACCAAATCCGGTCAATTTAGACAATACGGTCTTATCAGCTTGTTCAAGTGCTAAAAACGCATTACCTACTGAATTCGGTCACACGATACAAATTAAACTACAGTTATTCGTCTTCAAGGAGGTAGTCTTGACCGAATTCGGTCAATTTCGACAATACAGTCTTATCCACTTATCTTAGTTCTAAACAAGCATTCTCAATTACCTGACTGAATTCGGTCAGATAATATAAACTAAACTACAGTTATTCTTTTTCGTGGAGCGTAGTTGTTGAAGAAAGCAGCATACATTTAGTGACTGAATTCAGTCACGATAAGAAATTTGATTGAATGTTTCTTTCTGTCAGTTTGTTGTGTAAGTTGAATACCTTTAACGACATTACAGACTGGAACAAAATGCAAGCACTCAAATACTGAAAACAGTTTTTTTTGACTGAATTCGGCCAATTTGCTAGTTCCTAAATATTGGTTAAATTTTGCCAGACACATAAACTCTTTAATTTTTCACACAGGTAAGCTTGTAACATCCACAAAGTTTAAACTAAAAAAGCACATGATACTGCATACAGCTAGAATAAATTTCGCATCGCGAGTAAAAGTATGCAAAAGATGGATTTAATGGTAGTAAAGTTGATAACTATTGGGCATAGGAGAACAGGGTCAATCTAAAAAAGAACGTGTTCAAAGTCCTTAACCAAATCAGAGGTTAACTATGCACAGATCGAAAAGGAAATGTATGCCATTCTTTTCGGGTGCAGGAGGTTTCACCATTTCGTGTATGGGCGAAAAGTTGATGTGCAAACTGATCATTTGCCATTAATATCTATTTTCAAGAAACCCCTCAGTTCCGCCCCTGCACGACTGCAACGCATGCTTCTCCAGTTGCAGAGATATGATATCTATCCCAAGCACTACCCAGGCAAGCAAATTCCAGTTGCAGATACATTAAGTAGGAATCACCTTAATGACACATTCCCAGAGTTATCTGAGGGAATGGATTTGCAAGTCCACATGGTCATTTCCAGTTTACCTGTCTCCGACAGAAAATTAGAAGAAATCAAAACCTTGACTGATCAAGATGATCAGTTAGTCTTATTGAAAAAGACTATACTCAAGGGTTGGCCAGAAGCCAGACATCAGTGTCCATCCCAGATTTTGGCTTACTGGAACTATAGAGATGAATTAACCAGTATTGATGGGTTAATCATGAAGGGCAGTAAAATCATAATACCAAAGGTAATTAGGTCAAAAATGCTGGAATTAGTTCATTCAGGTCATATGGGTGTAGAGAAATGTCTAAGTAGAGCACGTGATGTTATGTTTTGGCCAGGAATTTCAGCTGACATAACCACAATGGTGCTTAACTGTAACATCTGTTTGACACACCGTAATTCCAATCCCAAAGAACCATTAATTCCCACTGAGATCCCTGAATACCCATGGCAAATTATAGGCACTGATTTATTCACCTGGGAAAACAAGAACTACTAAATAGTTGTTGATTATTACAGTAGATACTTTGAGGTCAAAGAACTTCCAAACATGAGAAGTGCCACAGTCATTAACAGAATGAAAGGCATAATGGCCAGATGGGGTATTTGTGAGAAGGTTATCTCTGATGGTGGTCCTTGTTACAAGTCACAAGAATTTGCTGATTTTGCAAGGGAATGGGATTTTAAACACCACACAATCAGTCCCTATCATAATCAGACAAATGGGTTGGCAGAGAAATATGTCTCCATATGTAAGAAAATCTTAACAAAAGCCAAAGACAAAAGAGATCCCCTCATAGGTATCCTAGAATACAGGAACACACCTCTAAAGTCAGGTTATTCCCCAGCTCAATTAAGTATGGGCAGGCAGTTGCGATCTATTCTTCCAACAACTGCAGAAAATCTGAAACCTAAAACAATTCCATCTCATTTGGTTATGGAAAGTATTAGGCAAGAAAAAATGAAGGGAAAAGGCTATTATGATAGGCAGTCCAAACCCCTAGAACCCCTTCAGATAGGTCAATCTGCCAGGATACAACAGTCTGACAAAACATGGCAGCCAGCTGTTGTTGTTGACAAGCATGATGAAAGATCATACTCTGTTCAAACACCTGATGGTGTAATATACAGACGTAATAGAAGAGATTTGCTGAAAACTAATGAGTCCATTCAGAACAATGAGCCCTTAGATCCTGAAATACCATCTTTGTTAAATGAACAGGAAACAGCTTTGGAGTCTGAAATTAAAGAGCAAATTACTTCACAAGTACCTGCAACATCCTCCCCAAGCCCAAATTTAAATCCTTATGTAACAAGATCAGGAAGATCTGTGAAACCAAAGGTGATTCAATCAATGTAGCTCTAATTGTGCTGTCAATCAAAATGGACATTACCAGAGTGATAATTTCCACAGCACATTGATAGTGATAAAAGTGCCTCATTCATTATAGTAATTGTATAACATATTACTCTCAGGTGTTATCTAAAGGTGTTACATTAGTTCCACCTAGTCAACATGAAGGAACTGAAAATCTTGAGAAACCACACATTTACCATTTGGTTTAATCAATCAGAATATGTTTATATATGTAATAAAATAAATTATGTTTGCATTTTTAAAAGAAGGGAGATGTAATGGTATCTGGTAGTACAGAGTTGTCTACCCTATCACATATAAGAAGCTGTGCATGCCTTATCACAGGGTCAGTTAGTACCCACACTCTAAGAATAAAGATCTATATTAAATCATAGTTAGAACACAACCTGTAGTTCTTATCATTATCTCCACATCATAACATAGTAACATAACAGGATTGGTATCCCTTGATGAGTATCAAAGACACAGCCCATGGATCGGTATCTATGGATGAGTATCGAAAAAAAGTAGCCCTATATGATTATCAAATCTATAGTCCATGGAACTATAGCCCTATGCTAGAACTAAATTCACAGCCAATGGATTGGGAGCCTTAAATAAGTAATCCAAATATGTATAGATGAAGAAACAGGTTAAATATACATACCTTTGGAAAATCTGTTTGGCTATGTACTCAAAGTCTGCTGGAAGGTCTTGTATCATGTTTGCAAACTGTAATATAAAAATAATACAAGTTAATTCAATGTATTATTTGGAGGCTGCATGCAGGAATGTCATAACTTCTTCTTAATTAACCTGAAATCCTAAGAATGTCAATGTTTATGTTATGGAAAATAAAGAAAGTCAATCATTTTAAGACTCACAGAAACCTGAATTTCAGGCATATGCCTGAAAGCTTTCACCCATGCATCGTCTCAATATGGTGATCATTTCTGTGAAACAATTTTAAAATCCAACTTCAAATTACAAAGGTGTGGGCCAGACACGATGTTATTACAAGGTCATACTGTGACCTTGACGTTCAAGGTAGCGACCACAATGTTGCAAGCGACATGTGGTGATCATTCCTGTAAAAAAAATTAAAATCCGACTTCAAATAACAAAGTTATGAGCCGGACACGAATGCAGCACATACTGACGGACATATGGACAACCCGGCGACTATATGCTCCCCTGAATTTCTTCGGGGATCATAAAAACTGAGAATGGAAACCAGTCTCAAATCTCAAGGATCTGATTGGCTGAAATGGAGACTTGTCTCCTTTTCAGCCAATCGGATGCTTGAGATATAACACTCGTTTCAAATCTTAGTTATGTATCCTTCAGCCCTCGTCAGATAAGGGAAACTAAATGTTAGTTACCCCGGTATAGCTACATTCTTCCTTCATAAAATAAATATCAAACCTGTACATAGTTGATGTTATTATAAATTCCAATCTTACAAGATCTATCAACTGCACTCAAGTTCTTCTCCTGTCTGAAACTGTCCAACAGCGCTATACCAAACTGCTCTGCAAAAAACAAATGTGTTGTAAAAAGAATGTGCAATGTATACAAGTTTTCTATACATATTTAAATATTACTTTTTAAACTATTCATCTGAATAATAATTACAAATGTGGGCCTACTTAGTATACAAAATTAAATAAAACTGATGTTGAATTACCAGTTTAGGTATTGTAGCAATTATTTTGAAAAAAATTAAGGGCTTACCACACTCCTCCCAACCACATTCATCGATAAAAAGAAAATTATCAAAATCAAAATAATGATACATTAGTAACATTCGTTTGTGCAAAGTTTCATTGAACGGTATTTTGCCATTATTGAGATTTTGATAATTTTCTTTTTATCGATGAACGTGGTTGGGAGGAGTATGGTAATCCCTTAAACTGCAGACACATTAGCTATTAACCTTGACCCTTTACTCCATGGATACTACTTTTATCGCATGGGCAATAATTGTACATCCGGGTCAGCTGGCACATCCGTGCTTTCTGATTTACACTGTTCGCTTCTTGGTCAGATATAACCGAATAATCTAATAGCAAACAGTGTAGATTCTTAGCAGTGCTGTCTGAACTGGATCTTCACTGGTTGGCTTACTGGTCAGCATTAACCTAATGAATCTAAAAGCAAACGGTGTAGTTGTTGATCAGACGCGATGGCACAGATGTGCCAGCTGATCTTGATCTCTTCTGTCCTGGGGGTTATAAAGCTGAGATTGGAAACCAGTCTCAAATTTCAAGCATCTGATTGGCTGAAATGGCGGCCAGTCGCCATTTAAGCCAATCAGATGCTTGAGATTTGAGACTGGTTTCCATGCTCAGCTTTATAACCTTGGGCACTGGATGCTCATGGGATACAAAAAATACCCAAAGTATTAAAGTGTTAATCCCCTTAATGACTCTGTCGCTTTCTTTGACTTACATGTTTGTTACTCTATGACCTTTTCATCATATTGGAGACTGTGTTACACAAATATGGACTTTTTTTACTGAACTCAAAATTCAATGCTTATCTATTGTCAGGTATTTAGTGCTCAGTGGGTAAAACTCAGCAAAGAACCCATGAATGTGGACTAACCTTTTCCTGCAATTTGAGTCTGTCATTTTTTTATTCAAAGACACAGCAATTTTCTCAAAGTGCACATAGTATGTACAGCTAGATCACACTACAGTCATGTACAAGCTTACAGGCCTGGGTCTATAATGGGTGGGAAAGATGTCGATAATGATTTTTTCGGCGTAGCTGTCTAAGCTCACTTGACCTAATTTATTAACCAATGAAGTGTTGTAAATAATACACGTATTCTATTATAATGCAGCGGGAAAATGAAATAAACTATTTCGATTGGTAGCTATTTATACCTGAGAGGAATCTAGCAGGATGAAGAGGTACCTAGTGCGATTTTTAAACAATTAGTTTACACTGTTTGAAACGATTATTGCTGTGACGTTTAGATCTATTCTGTTTAGTCGAAAGATGTTGAAATGAGGCACACTCCTGTACTCGTCATTGGTTAGGTTTATTTGTCAAAAACAATACAGTCGCTCTTTATCAATTTAACCTACCCAAAATGAAAGTGAAAGTAAGTGGAACTGCCTTCTGGCAGCTGTATATAATATGCTATGCGATATAAACAATGAGTTCGCTATTAAAGTCTAAATGAAATCATAACTAAATATATTTTATTCTTTCAGCAAAATGATAAATCATCTAATACATTATCTTATAAGAATAAACAAAACCAAGACCTTTTTCAATAAGTGTCTTATATAAAATTCATTCTTTATCACGACTGAGGATTGTATGATGTGCTTACTTGTGTTAAATCTGGCAAAAACGTGTAATATGTTACGCGAAAAAACTTCGAGTCCGCTATTAAAGCAATCGCACTCAAGTCAGATCTAAGAACATGTTGGTGTAGCGGTTTTCATCATATGATTATCAGATTGCTAATAAAGCATACAGCTTTCATAGACTAGAATTGTTGCGGTATATTCTAGAATTGTTTTATATTCCTAGGAAATTCTCTGCAATTTTATGAAGAAAACAATTATAACGCTTTATAACTTTTGATTGCTTACAGTGAGTCTTATGATCTTCACTGAATTTATTTATTATCTCGGTAATTGATAAATCCTCTACTACTTGTTTATTATGTTTGAGGTATTAATAAAGCCAAGACCTTTAAAATATGTTTTCATAATTATTAGATTCGCATTTATAAACAAAACTAACATCTATTTATTTGTTCTGATTATGTGTGGTATGTAATTTTACATTCAAATTTAAGTAATTTAATAAAAATTATTTGAGTAGGATTCTCAATGAAATGATTTAATTTACGTGTACGTAAATCAAGAAGATGTGAATAATAGCAGCTATAAACTGCATCATTTCATAAACCATCTAGTACGCCGTTTATATTTTTTAAAGATATTTCTTGTTTAAATTACAATTACTTTGAGAAAACTTTCAATTGAATTATGATTACAATTGGGTACTATGGAAAATTTAAGCTTACAATGGTCCTGAATGGCAATAATCAAAGACCTATATTATACATATAGGTCTCTGCAATAATCCAAATTAATACTTATTAAGTGTATGTACTAGTTTTCTCCCTTAGCTGTGTTAAAAATAGTAACTGGAATTTCCTATTTAGAATCTATGGTAGTAGATAAAAACACATTGCAATTTCAATTAAAAAAACAACAACACAACATTGATTTAAATCTTAAGAAGGTAAGGTTTATTTTTTCAAATGTTCTCATATAAATCTCAATTTTCAAATTTAGATTTTAGACTTTTTTATTAATAAAATGAATATCTTATTTCTTAGTCTTTCAAATATTTATGTAGTCCTCTTTCTGTTTTGTTCATTAGTGTTCTAAAACATTTTCATGTTTTTCATAATAAAACAATGCCTAAAACTGCTTTTATTTCCTCTACATTCAAATTGAAGTTGAAAGACAGTGAGAAGTAAAAATCCGGTCAACGTAAATTTTAACAATTTTGTTTTTCTCCACAGGATGTTCCAATCACCTGATCATTATCGCAACCTGTCACTGAGACTCTCTGAGGTGCTCAGTGATATCGGTGTCAATGAGAGAATAGTGACCAAGAAAAGGATTCCTGGGCGTGGTTATTTGATGAGACCTTGATAAACATCCATAACCAGTTAAGCGATTATAATGACACTACATTATATCACTTTGGCAGTCAGACCGAAGCATCTACAACACATGATCTCAACTCAGATGTTGATGAATTCATATGTCCAAAGACAATCTCAGTGATACAGGACTGGTCAGAATGGAAGCTTAGCAAGAACCAGTATCTAATGGTGCAGGATGAAACAACATCTCCAGGCTACTGCCTGCTACAGGCAGCGAGATCTGACATGCCTCTTCCTGCTCAGGGCTACCAGCATCAGATTCAATACTTCACCACAGACAGCAGAGGCATTGTTGAGACATTCTGCTTTTTTTCAAGGTATGGACAATGGAACTGTAAGACATGGTCCTGCTCGATCAGTAAATAGAGGACCTTATCGATGGGATACTGACACTGTCGTGGCTCTATACTGTTCATCGTGGCCTAAAGAGGCTGAATCATGGCTACGAAAACAGAATGTGAGTGGATGGCCCACTGCAGATATGAAGAGATATGCTGTAGAACATGGATGCTTTGTTGTCCCAGTTGCATGTAGAGCTGGTGTGAACCAAGATACTGAATGGAGAATATCAACATCTCATGCGGAGAGACGTTTGATGTTGAGTCTAAACATGACTCAAATAAGGTGTTATATCTTGATGAAGATGGTAATAAAAACAAATTTCAAACCAAAGTGTGGAGACACTATCACTAGTTTTAAGTGCAAGACTGTATTGTTCCACTGTATAGCTGATACAAGAGCAAGTGAATGGAATGATAGTAACTTACTGCCATGCTTTAATCAATGTCTGCAGAAATTTCTACACTGTATATAAACAGAAACTGTCCGCATTTTATCATACCTGCTAACAATCTACTTGCTAGGAAGTTGTCCTCTCAGACAAAACAGCAGGTGGTAGAGATTATGATGACACTGACAGCAAACATAGAGCAATCACTGCTAGGTATATCGATAGATCAACTTGGCAACAGGCTTCATATGAAATCAGGCAGAATATTACCAAACTGCATGTCATCCTCAGAGGGGATTGCTGGTAGTGTACTGGGACAACAATTGGGTATCTCTGTTTACCAAAATCTGACACAAAATGTCTACAAACTTTGTCACATATATTCGGCTGGAAGCAGACTGCAGCAAGCAACCTGCTATCTTTATGCACCACTACTCTGTTCTATGATAGGGTCAACAATAGCATCTGTCAATATACATCATTCCCAGGCAATATCTCCAGCAGCCCTACAATAGTTTTCTGCTGGCTTGAACTCGGACTTCTCATCCTCCAGCCTCAAACTGGCATCCGCTCAATACTGTGCAGGGAGTTATGAACAATGTGAAACAATCCTGGTGCATCCTAAAGGACATTTGGAACACACGGATGTTTTAACTATTTGTTGCTGCACTCCATTTACACCTAATACTTCACAATTTTCTGAAGAGTTTGGAAGAATTTTACATGAGAAAAATGAAGTGAGTGTGATACAACAAAACACTGCTTTGTGTATCAGGTTTCTGCCATGTGAAGCAAACTGTGTACCTCAAGAATTAATGTACGAAATGTTTAGATCCACACAAGAAGATCTGCCATACAGAGGTGAAGGTGACTTCTGGATGGACTGGGCAGTGGTAGACTCCATACCATTCCTGTACTTCCTGCAGTACAAGGTTTACAGCCAGCTCCATAAACCAGCACAACAACAACAAGCATTGCTCAACCTTTCCAGGACAATAACTACTGAATCAAACTTGCATCACAGAGAGACTGCCCTGAATCTTCTAGGACAATGTAAGGAAGAAGAAAACAAAAAAGATGAAGCTTTTTGCTGCTACATGATGTCACTGAATGTGAGTTTGTTTGTTTGTTTGGGGTTTAACGCCTGGTTTCAACACTTTTCTGGGTTATATCCCGGCGGTCAGTCCACCTAACCGGTGTTCCTGGGTCTCTAACCAGTACTAACCAATTTCTCCGCAAGCGACTGACTGCTTCCTCACTTGAATCAGAGGTGAGGGACAAATGACTCTCAGACGCAATGTCCGAGTTCAATTGTCACGGAGAAATTTTTCCCGCCTCGGCTGGGGATCGAACTCACGACCCCTGGATTGACAGTCCGATGCTCTATCCACTGAGCTAGCCGGGCGGGCTTCACTGAATGTGAGACCAAGGAACAATGCAGCCAAGTGGCATATATGTAGACTGTTGGCTTCCCTGTTTAACCAATGCGTGTATGTGCGGAGGATAGGAGGAAGGTTAGAAAAGAAAAATATTTTCAGACAAACATGAAATTTTCTGAGATAAGCCTCAGCTGCTTGAGTGATGATATATTTTAGGCAAGAGTGGGAGTTTCGAGGGGATGGGGAAGGCTAAAATACATGTTTTTTAATTGTTTATTTTTGCTGCTCAAGCAAATAAATATTTTGGACAACATCAGAACAATTTTAAAAGGAGTGTCTTGCGGATGCTGAGTGAGTTAATTGCCACGTATTTCGACTTCTAAAATACTTTTGTTTTAATTACACTGTGGCTCTGTTATATAGCTGTCAACGGTGTCCATGACCGTGCTATAACCGCAACGCGATATAAGCAAAAATTCGGACTAAACCGCAAAAATGTTGCATATATATAACAGCTTCAGGATACTAATCCACCATGAATCGTTAATTTGAATTAGAAGCTTGTGAGATAACCCTTAATATTCTTAAATATTAAAAACAATTCCTCAGCTCATCCTTATTCTCATTAAGAGGGTAACTGATCTGTTCGTCACACAATTGGTAAATACTGTTAAACACCGCCCACCCGTATCCTCACCTGACAAATGTAAAATGTGATTCATCCAATATTGCTGTGTCAAGAGTTTGCATGTATCAACATATGATATTTACAACATACATTAAAAGTTTATTTGTTATTACAGGATTTTTAAATAATGGCGATTAATGATAAAACTATATGAACATTTCAAATTTTTATTGTCGTTGTTTTCCAACTTCAACTACCCACTCCCTTCCCTCCCCCAGTCACAGCATTTATATCCCTTGTTTGTCCCACCAATAAGATCTCGTACAATAAATGTATTAAGTTACAGTCAGAACTTTGTTTTAAAGTGTGAAAGGTCTGATTTTATTGACATCTGATAACATTCTTTGAATTTACTCCAAATTGTATGTATATTTGGGATTGAATGTCTTGAATTAAACCTGATAACGAAATCATGAAAACAAATGTCTTACAAACAGTGATTAGCTATTACCTGATTGCCACACTAGGGTGTTTTATTTCTCAGTGAGGCAGCTCCATATTCGGATGGCGGTATTACTTTGAACATTTCACAATTACTACATAAATAAACGAGAAATAAATGTATTAATTATATTTCAATTTTTACCATACAATTCTATTCATAATACAAATGTAAGAACCCCTTGTAACAAATCGGGTGACTCAAAGCAACCTATGGCTTTTATGAAAATTTAGTGTAAACATTCTGACAGTTTATACATCAATGAAAAGCAGAACAACACAATTCAATGCTTCCATTAATTTACAGTAACTCGTTCCATTAACGTATTAGTATTTCTCTTGTCCTATTTCAATACAATTTTCAGTACTCTTCGATACTTTTAAACAATGTGTCTTTCCTTTTATCAGAATTTATCCCCTACTGAAGTAAATCAGTAAATATCTTATCTGACATTTTTTAGGGAATTTTGTAACCAGTTCCTTAATAAATACAATGTTAGGGTCTCATTATCAGGATTTATATCCCAATGAAACTAATCAGTAAACAATTTAATCTGACATTTCTTTGGTTATTTTGCTTAATCCTTTCCTCAATATATACATCTTTATGGTGTAGGTGAACAGTGTAGAATCTAGACTGTAGATCCAGATCAGTGCCATCTGATCAGGATAAGTGCTATCTGTTCAGGATCTGCATTGTTCACTTTTTGAGTTACGGAATAAGGTTTTTTCTGACCTAATAGCAAACAGTGCAGATGTGATGACTGATTTAGATCTATACTGGTCGCACATGCGATAAAATGCATATACATGGAGTAATTGGTGAATAAATGCCAGTACCAGTCTGCAATACTTATGTAGCAGCTTTATGAAATGATAGCATAATATCACATGTAGCTATGTAGCAGCATACTGTGGTATCACAATACAACGCGCGGGTTTAAATTTCACACATTGCATGCAGAGTTGATTGCACATTTAATTCCCATCGCAACAACACCATGTAATAATATGAAATAATACAATTGCATGGATTTATGTCTATATGCATATATCATTTTGTGGCTTTTGCGCGGAATTTATCCCGACAATTTTAAAAAGGAATGCACAGTAATAAATGATACCACAATAGTTATGTTGATGTTGCTGATTAATCTGAACCTCTGGAATGTGTTTGTGAATTTACAGCGTAATCTTTTCCTACTTTGCTATTATGATTTAAATATATTTTGCATGGATTAAGTCCTTTAAATTGTAGTTTCATTGTTATCACTTGTGACATTGTTTATAACATATGTCTCTATAGATCCAGATCAGCCAGCACATCCAAGCCATTTGATCAGGATCTACACTCACTTTTAAATTCATTGGGTTATTTGGTTATTAAGACACAACCAGTGTAGACCCAGATCAGATGGGAAAAATGTTCTAGCTGATCTGTATCTACACTGGTCACACACATGTTAAAAGTAAATTGACCACGAAAAACTTTCCAGTAATAATAACACTACAACAATCAATCACTGTCTATTTTCTCTTGATCTTCTGTTTAACGTTTCGTTCTCCTGGCGCCTCGACGTATTCTTCCTCCGATTCCACTTCCTCCTCCTCCTCTTTGCGTGTCCTAGCTAATGACCTTACAGTGACCTCGTTATCAAAATACGTCAACAACTCCTCGCGTTCCTGAAGCAAAGCTAGTTTCGACTGAATATCTTCCATTTTCTTCAGTCGTGCTTGTTCTTTCATATACATTTTCACGCTAGTGTCTCTTTCCTCGGTCCATTGTTTATATAGGGCAGTTATTGATTTAACGTCTTCATTTTCGTATTTTTTAAACTGCCGACCGGACACGTATGAGTCTATTTGTTCTTCAATTTTACCATCTTTGAGTTTTTCTTTCTTTATTGAAGATGTTAAATCCTAAAAAGATAGAATGCCAATTTAATGTACATGTATAGAGTCAAAACTGTATTAAGCAGCCACTCAAGGGAGTGCCAAAAAGTGGATGCTAACAAAGGTGACTGTTTAAAACAAGTAAAAATTAAAACATAATGTCAGTTTATGACATATTCAAATGATCGTCACCAAGCACAAACAATTTATACAACATATTATAAGTATCATGCATGAGTGTGAGGTGAAGATGGAAAAATCTGTCACCGAGGGTTAACTGTTTTGCGGGAACGAGGCTCTGCCGAGTTCCCGCCAAAACAGTTCACCTGAGGTGACAGATTTTTCCATCTTTACCGAATGTCTCATGCAAGATACTTTTTCTTGCATACCTTTTATTATTTATAACATTTCTATGTATGTATACAAACTTTTTTATTTTCCTTATGCTGAAATATTGACATTAACGCTATCCGTTTTTATAAATGACGTCAATAACTTGAATATATGACGTCATTCACGTGACTCATTCTACACGGGGGGGGGGGGGGGGGGGTGTAGGATCGAAATTTCCTACACGGGTGAAATAACCGGATGACCTGATCTGGTATGCAAGAATAATTTAACCCTACAGGATATGATTGATACCCATGGTCCACCAGTGTTGATCCAGGTAAGCCATCTGATCAGGATGTACAATGCTCGCTTGAAGATTAATCAGGTTATTTCTGACCAGATTAGTGTATTCAAAGAATTTGCCATGATGCTGCTTTTAAACCATTTTCCCCATATATAACCTTGCGTTGGGGAACAGTACAGTTCCAGAATCAGCGGGCACATCTGTGCCATTTAATCAAGATCTTATACTTTTTGATATTAAATTTAACAGATTATAACTGACCATTTGTCGAACAGTGCAGATCATGATCAGATAGCCTTGATGTGCTGGCTGATCTGAAATCTACACTGGTCACCCATGCAATAAAATGCAAATATTTACATTCCTATTGATTTCTTCGTTTAAAACTAGAAATGTGTCCATAGGACACGGATGCCCCCGCTACGCATGTTTGTCATGGTGAACATTTATACCAAGTTATTTTAAAATCCAATAAGTAATAACAAACTCACAGCCCAGACAAGAAAATTCTATTTTTAGAAACAGTGACCTTGACCTTGGACCTACAGGCATGGGTGTTGTATGCGACACACCGCCTTGTCATGGTGAACATTTGTGCCAAGTTATTTTGAAATCCCACCATTCATAAGAAAGTTACAGCCCGGACAAGAAAATTCTATTTTTAGTAACAGTGAACTTGACCTTGGACCTATAGGCATGGGTATTGTACGCAACACACCGTCTTGATATGGTGAATATTAATACCAAGTTATTTTAAAATCCATTAAGAAATAACAAAGTTACAGAGCGGACAAGATTTTTCCAACAAAATTCTATTTTTATTAACAGTGACCTTGACCTTGGACCTATAGGCATGGGTGTTGTACGCGACACACCGCCTTGACATGGTGAACATTTGTGCCAAGTTATTTTGAAATCCCTGTATTTATAAGGAAGTTACAGCCCGGACAAGAAAATTCTATTTTTAATAACAGTGACCTTGACCTTGGACCTACGGACATGGGTATTGTACGTGACACACCGTCTTGATACGGTGAACAATCATACCAAATTATTTTAAAATCCATTAAGAATTAACAAAGTTACAGAGCGGACAAGATTTTTCCAACAAAATTCTATTTTTATTAACAGTGACCTTGACCTTGGACCTACAGGCATGGGTGTTGTACGCGACACACCGCTTTGTCATGGTGAACATTTGTGCCAAGTTATTTTGAAATCCCTTTATTTATAAGGAAGTTACAGCCCGGACAAGAAAATTCTATTTTTAATAACAGTGACCTTGACCTTGGACCTACGGGCATGGGTATTGTACGCGACACACCGTCTTGATATGGTGAACAATCATACCAAGTTATTTTAAAATCCATTAAGAAATAACAAAGTAACAGAGCGGACAAGATTTTTCCAACAAAATTCTATTTTTAGTAACAGTGACCTTGACCTTGGACCTACAGGCATGGGTGTTGTACGCGACACATCGCCTTGTCATGGTGAACATTTGTGCCAAGTTATTTTGAAATCCCTCTATTCATAAGGAAGTTACAGCCCGGACAAGAAAATTCTATTTTTAGTAACAGTGACCTTGACCTTGGACCTACGGGCATGGGTATTGTACGCGACACACCGTCTTGATATGGTGAACATTCATACCAAGTTATTTTAAAATCCAATAAGAAATAACAAAGTTACAGAGCGGACACGATTTTCGAACATACACACACACTGACACACTGACACACTGACACACCCACACACAGCCAGGGTGAACACTATATGCCCTTCCGCCATTACATGGCGGGGGCATAAAAATTCGGTTCATTTTGCATGAACCGCATGACCCGTAATGACGTCAGTAACGTCATGGCTGTTACTATTGAAAACTCCCACGTATTACTCCCCCTTTTCACTTAATACTAATTTTTGAAAGCGTTCGACTTAAGTTTATTTAAAGAAAAAAATGAATAAAATGTAAATATAAGTAATGATTCTTATTTTGGTGCGGTTCATGCTAGCGCGCTTTATGGATTTGCCAGCTCTCGTGTGCACGTCCAATCTGCATGAACCGCACCAAATAAGAATCATTCCTTAAATATATGGAGTGAAGGGTTTCAATGGTTGCAATAGCAATTTTGCTTGAACAGCAACTGCCAGTATGTTTTCACAGATACTCATTGTATTAATGCCATATTTTAACTCATGTATATGTCTGTTTGCAACCAATAAGAATGCAACAAATAAATGTATGTATTGCCACATGGAATTGTTTATGATTATAGGGATACCTGTAGCTGTGATAGGCGGTAACTTTTCTCCTCATCAGTTAACTTTAACAGCTCTATTTCATCATCAACAGTTTTATCTCCCATACCCTTAGGCTCGGCATTGGCATCCCTTGTTGGAGCTGAGCTCAGGAAATCTTTGTACCAATCCAGCTGAAATATTAAAATTCAAGTCTGCATAACAACATAATACTTTAACAACTCTATTTCATTATTGATAGTTTTATCTCCCACACTAGGTTCAGCATTGTCATCCCTTATTAGAGCCGAGCTCCGGAAAATTTTGTACCAATCCAGCTGAAATGTTAAAATTCACATCTGCAATAACAGTGTACAAAAATGTTTAAAATAGCAATTTCATATTTCGGAAAGGTGTCAATTTTCCTCTCTGTCACATTTTTTCAATTATGAATATAAACAACCGGTTGCCATCACAACCTGCTTTATGACATGGAAATGAAAGATGTATTATACTCATATTTTAGAATGCCCTTAAAAACATCAATATTTACTTTTTATGACTAGTCAGATTTTGTTAGAATTTGGTTGTATTTATTATATGAGCAATGATGATTCATGCTCATCTGGACCGATTTTCTCAGTAAAGTTGTTATCTCTATCGAAGCATGCATATGATATCCAGACCGGAATATTATTCTAATAATCGGAAGTAAATTCCCTATGCAATTTTATGGCAACATTGTCATTAATTTACTGGGCATTTATTCCCAGTTTAAAGGTTACTGTACAATTCCAGTTCTAACAATTAAAAGTTCAAACAATTATGTTTTGTTGTAATTTAGAACAATATCCAATACAAAAAGTTGAGAGAGAAAATGTGCATGAATACATCAGGTAGATTTCAGCACAATATACAAGCATACATACCGCTTCTTTATAGACCAAATGCTCATTGCTTGCATCTGTCATCCACTCTGCAAAAAGCCGATTGGCTAATTCGAATTTCTCATAAAGTCCTAGACCAATCAGCTGTAAGGATCTGGATACCGGCCCATCCAGAACTTCTGTATGTCGGCTCAGATTATACAGTGTTTTGCCCAACAGGAACCGTTCATCTTTGATGTCAAAATGGTCATCATAGTAAGGATTTCTTATTATTGGGATTGCTACATACTGTATTTCCTGAAATTTGAAAAGAAAACCCTGGTTATTGTGGCCAGGGATTTCAATAGATGCAGGTTCTAGATTCTTGCATTTCGATGACAGAAAATTATAACGTTTTCACTTTTGACCTGACCTTATTGTGAGTTTGAGGTCATTTTGATACAGGAGAATTTGGGAAAAAAAGGTCAGATTTTGCAAGAAAAACTATTTAAAGAAAAAAATATTGAGTATATTGCATTTTAAATGTGAATATGCTTTAAGATATAAAGGATATGTGTTTATTTCAGTAAAATATTAATTTTATAATTTCCTTCACTTGTGAACACCGTATACTGACATTTTCACTCGTGGCTTTGCAACTCGTGAAAGTATCAGTTTCTGGTGTTTGCATGTGAAATAAAACAACATTTCACCGAAACAAACAAATATCATGTATGCATTAAAGCTTTATAAATAAATAAATAAAGAAGAATTTTCTGTTATTTGTTACAGCAATCAATTTTTGTGACAAAAGTATTATTAACTGCAAAAAAGAATATTCTGTGCTTAAGTTCTGCTTTATCCTTAATTTTTTTCTAGCAAAAAGGGGCATTAAAACATTTCTACAATCCTTCAGATACCTCATCTGTTATTTTTGTGGATGTTTCAGGTGTGTTCCTTTCCAAGTTCATGGTATGATTGAGATGTTTGACAGCAGCATACAGTGACAGTAGATTCCTCAGCTGATGCTCGTATTCCTCTTGCAGCATTACTTCATAGGCCATCTGTGCAGCAACTGAAACATCAGAAATAAAACTTACATATTTTGCTGGCAAAACTGTATTGATTTTATATTAAGCAAAATACACACAACTGAAATGATTTTATATTGAGCACAAATCACACAACTGTATTGATTTTATATTGAGCATAAATTCATGCAACTGTATAGATTTTATATTGAACATAAATTCACATGCAACTGTACTGATTGTTTATTGAACATAAATTCACACAACTGTATTGAATTTATATTAAAAATAAATTCACACAACTGTACCGATTTTATATTGAACATAAATTCACACAACTGTATTGAATTTATATTGGGCATAAATTTATGCAACTGTATGGAGTTTTTATAAAAATTTAGCCAATCCATTGTTAAATTTTGTTGGACATTGATCATGTTGATTTCACACAAGTTTCCCATCACAAAACTATACAAAATGCTATTATTCAGCAGTATGTTCCCTGAACATGCAGTTGCTTAACTTTGGAAACTGAAAAAATGTGTGAACTCATACCTTGGTAATCTTTTTTCTCTATGAAATAGTCTAGCAGCATACACATGGAATAAACATCTGGGAAAATACCATACATGGACTGCAAATAAATGCAATATGTATATGCAGTTGATGATTTTAGTAAGTACAATAGATTTAGCTCTATATAGAAATTTAGTTCAAAATCACATTTTTAACTTTTTTTTCACCATTTAGGGAATAGGACATTTTCCAAATATTTTTTAAGGTAAGAATAAAAAGAAGAGTAATTTAAAATATAATTTCTAATTTACTGCATTTTCTGGGATATGGAAAACATTTTTTGTTGAAATTCAGTGTGGCTTCATGCACATTAAACAACCCAAATGTTTTAATTCTATAATGAGCAGACACAGTTCTACACTGTTTGCTTTTGGATTCATTAGGTTATTTCTGACCAAGAAGCAACCAGTCCAGATCCAGATCAGATGGCATAGATGTGCTTGCTAATCTGGATTGGCACTGGTTGCACACGCGTTAAAACAGGTATATATGAAGTAAAGTGTTAAGCTAACTTCTCAGAAACTGCATATGCACCCGTGGTTCTTAGAGTGTATTAACAAACAGCTTACCTTATCTTTTATCATTTCTATAAGGCCGTCTACAATTTCACCTTGCTCCAAATAACCTCGGACCACTGCATGCATAATACTGTCCTTAATAGGTATACTTGTATTGCAATGGCGGAATCTGTAAAATAAATATAATTATACTCATGTGTTGTTGTCTTTTTAACATTTTTAAGAATCTAATAATGAACTAATACACATTTAAAACACTTTTGACAGTCTGCTAAATCTCAGATTGGTATTGCTAATTATCACATCTGCATCCCATGAATTGTTAATCTTAGATAAGTATCAATTCCACAGTGCATGGATCCATATCCCAATACATTTTTTGTACTAGTATTAAAATTTAAATCTGCATTTCCTGGATATTGTAAAACATATCTGTTAAGGATTTGTTGAGGGTAAGAGCAAGTGCCTTACCAACAAATAACTTGAGTGACAAATCATGATTTTAGTGTATAATTGGTACAATTTGCAACTAGAATTATCACTGAAAGTGATTAAATACCCCCACATGTATGCTTGATAATTGAACTGGGAATGCTTCGAATCAATGGCATAATGTGCCCCACTTTCAATCCAAAGTGTCGTCTTCACAGTAGCCACATATTCAGCAAGTTTCATCACAATATCTCATTCCTTCTAAATTTATTGAGCAGAAATGGTTTAAATATGTTAGTAACAGTGGCCTTTATCTAACTTTTATCTAAGAACTGTGTGCCAAACATTGTTTATGAGAAATCATCCAGAAACCATTTTTTCTATTTTTAGTAACAGTGACCTTGACCTCATCAGGCCCAATTTCAATACCAAGTTTCGTCTTCACAGACACTACCTATATAGCAATTTTCATCACAATATCTCATTCTGAACCAAAGTTATTGAGCATACAGTTTATTTTCTATTTTTAGTAACAGTGACCTTGACCCCACAGGTCTTGAATCCCAAAAGTCATCTTCACAAAAACCATCAATACACCAAATTTCATTTAAGAATGTCATTCCAAGCTATAGTTACTGAGTGGAAACGAAGTTTTGAAGTTTAAATAACAGTGACCTTGACCTTGAACCCACAGGCCCCAAAGTCAAACCTAATCTTTATTTTGTTATGTTACATCTGTGTCCCAAGAAATAATTAAATCTATGAAGTATTTCATGAGTTATAGTCCAGAAACAATTTTTCTTTTTTAAGTTACAGTGACCTTGACACTGACCCCTCAGGCCCCAAAGTCGAACTCGACCTGTATCTTCTGATATTACATATATGTACCAAAAAAGGATTTAATCTGTGAAGTTTTTCATGAGTTATTATCTGGAAACCCTTTTTCTATTTTTAGTAATACTGACCTTGACATTGACCCCATCCGCCCCAAAGTCGAACTTGACCTGTATCTTGTGATGTTACATCTATTTACCAAACAAGGATTAAATCTGTGAAGTGTTTCATGAGTTATCATCCGGAAACCATTTTTCTATTTTTAGTAACAGTGACCTTGACACTGATCCCACCAGCCCCAAAATCGAACTTGACCTGTATCTTATGACGATATACCTGTGTACCAAAAATTATTTAATTCTGTCAAGCCTTTCATGAGTTATCATCTGGAAACGAAGAATCCGACCGACCGACCGACCGACAGACCGACCGACCGACAAGCTCACTCCTATATACCCCCTCAAACTTCGTTTGTGGGGGTATAATAAAACAGAAATAAACCCTCTTACTCCGAATAACACTTGCCTCAAAACTTGGTCAGATAATGAAAACTCAACAAGTACCACATGCACATTTGATGGATTGGAAGCCCCTAACAAGTATCAAATCCACAGCCCATGGATTTGTATCCCTAAACGGTTATCAATTGTTCATCATATCAGATCCGCAGCTAATGGATTATTTTGCCTTAATGAGTATAAAATACACAGCTGATGGACATTTTGCCTTAATGAGTATAAAATACACAGCTGATGGACATTTTGCCTTAATGAGTATAAAATACACAGCTGATGGACATTTTGCCTTAATGAATATAAAATACACATGTGATCGACATTTAGCCCTAGACAAATATCAATTCCACAGCAAACATGAAAGTAGCCATATATAAGTACAATGTCAAAAGGCCATGGATTGGTATCCCTTGATGAGTATCAAAGACACAGCCGATTGATTGGTAGCTATAGATGAGTATCAAAAAAAAGGTAACCCTCAATGATTATCAAATCCATAGTCCAAGGATTAATAGCCCTATACCAGAATGCAATTCACAGCCAATTGATTTGTAAAGCTAAATAAGCAAATTAAATCAGCATCAATGCAGTTACAGGTTAAATATACATACCTGTGGAAAATCTGTTTCGCTATGTACTCAAAGTCTGCAGGAAGGTCTTGTATCATGTTTGCAAACTGTAATATAAAAGTACATGTATAAGTCCATGTAATGCACTATTCGGAGGCTGCATGCAAGACTGCCATAACTTCTTTACTGCAATGTAGTGCACTGCATGCAACCCTCGTATTATTCTGTTGCTATTTTTACACTTATCTTCCACAGTGATGAAATCCTGGTTGCAAAAACGATGGAAAACAAGTTGAACATTTGTGTTGCCCTCTGGTACATTGTCCGAAAAAAAATTGAAGTGGGATAACTCCTCAATGTTACCCTGACTTTAAGTCTGTCTGAAGAACAAAGAAAGTGGTCCCTATCTATCCCCTTTTCTTTGAAACATAAAAATACAATAAAAAACATTTGTTACTGGGCATAGCTATGAAAATATGCTCACAAACAATATGTGTGCAAGTTAAGTTTGAGAATAAAGCCGAGTTGCTATGAATTATTATGAATCATAGATTTTGCTGTAAGTTTCCAACAGCCAATTTGTGCCGTCTGATCAGGATCTAAACTGTTCGCTTTTTGATTTGTTAGGTTATTTTCGATCAAAATGCGACCAGTGCAGATTCTGATCAGATTGCGCGGATGTGCCAGTTGATCTGGATCTACACTGCACGAACACGAGTAAAAATGTATGTGAAGGAATTTAAATCAAATCGTTTATTGTGTTTCAAACAGTTTGTCTACATCTAATTGTACCATCTTCGAGTTTAATTAATACGTTAACTCCCATATCCAGAACAGACATAGTTAAAAAGTACTATTAGTAGCACTTAAACAGCTTGCTTTATACGAATGTTGTGAATTATGGTTTCAAAATATGCGGATATTGTAACACAGATTTGTTGGGGGTAAGAGCAACTGCCTTACTAACAAATAAATGGTGACATTGAAGCATGGTTTAGTGTATAATTGGTACAATTTGCAATAAAACAGATAAAACCTCTTACTCCAAATAACACTTGCCTCAAAACTTGGTCAGATAAGAAAACTGAGAATGGAAACCAGTCTCAAATCTCTAGGATCTGATTGGCTGAAATGGAGACTTGTTTTGACTTAGAGATATGAGACTGGTTTCAAATCTCATTTTTTCTAACCTTCAGCCCTAGTCAGATAAGGAAAGCTAAATGTAAGTTATAGCTACATTCTTCCTTCATAAAAAATATCAAACCTGTACATAGTTTATGTCATAATTAATTCCAATCTTACAAGATCTATGTCAACTGCACTCAAATTCTTCTCCTCTCGGAAACTGTCCAACAGCGCTATACCAAATTGCTCTGGAAAAAACAAACAAATACAAATGTATTGTAAAGGAATGTGCATTTTTTACAAGTTTTCTCAACATAGTTTAATATTCTATTTTAACTATCCAGTTGAATTATAATTACTTAATATACAAATAAAACTGAAATTGAATTAACAGAGAAAGTATTGTGCACATTTTCTTTGAACGAAATAAAATTGCTGACTCATTAGATGTCAACAGTAATCCTTAACTCCTTAGATATAGCTTTTATTGCACACTGTATGCAGCCTGATCTTCCATGTTCACTTCTTGTGGTCAGTAATAACCGAATGAATCTAAAAGCAAACAGTGTAGTTTCTGATCAGGCATATTTGGGCTGTCTGGTCTGGATCTTTACTGGTCAATTTCTTTGTGAATCTAAAAGCAAACAGTGTTGATTCTGATCAGGCATATTTGGGCTGTCTGATCTTGATCTTCACTGGTCAATTTCTTTGTGAATCTAAAAGCAAACAGTGATTAGACGGCAATTGCATATATGTGCCGAATGATCGTTATCTACACTGCTTGCCCATGGGAAATGAGCAATAGCCCAAGCTGGAGTAAAGCGTTAATCCCCTTAATGATTCTGTCGCTTTCTTTGACTTACATGTATGTTATTCTATGACAATTTCGTCTCATGGGAGACTGTGTTACACGAATATGGAATTTTTTTTTAATGAAATGACAATTCCATGCTTATCTGTTGTCAGGCTTTTAGTGTTAAGTTGGGAAATCTTACATATTAACCCTTTTCATGCGAACTAAGTCTGTCTATTTTTTTAATTTAAAGGCATAGAATTTTCAATTTTGCCAGCAATTTTGTCAAAGTGCACGGAGTATGTACATCTAGATCAGATTGAAAAGTCATGTACAGTACAGCTCGGGTGTCTTTTACATTTTTCACCCGTCCACCGCGTTAATAAATCAGTCCGGGTGGAAATTCACCGCGAATATGTCCTTCCGACGCGGCGATTTTCGGGTGATTTGCCGTGATTTGCGGTGATAATTCTGCAGTCACTCTCGCTCCTCTCGTGTTCATCGTCAGCAGTTTAGCTTCAGGGTCGATCGCGGGGGATCGCGGTGAAAAATCTTTCGAAAAAGGAGTGTATTAAAATGTATTTTTTTAATGTAAAACATTCTTTCTTTAACCAATTTGAAAGTAACATTGTATCGAAATAATGTAAAATTTTAGTTGCGTAATCGGACTTGCCGATTCGTCAGCATTAAACAAAAAAACAATTTTCTTTGTTTGCGTATCTTCTGTGAAAATATCCAGTTTCTTAATAAATGTAATAACTTTTTAATATAACAGAGCTTTATTTTATCACCGACGCCCGATTTTTGCAAACTGACATGAATTAATCAATAACTTTTTTGAAAGTGCTTACCTGTCAACGTAAGAAGCTTGGAGTTAATTAATCCATATAAAACACCAATTATCAACAGCTTAGTTGATTCCTAAACAAAAATGACACACTACTCAACGACAAATCAACTATTGAATGAACATTTTGAATGAAATGAGTAAGTCGTGAACACAAACATTGTTTATTTAAATAACATTTGTGACAGGCATATTTTGATTTTACAAGGCATGTTTTGATTAAACAATGTACAACTCTTAATTTGTTTCGAGCAATTTTAATTTTTTTGTTGAGAATTGACAATTGAGTCAATCTGTTAAGAATAAAAAACGCCGACGTTTGATCAATAATTTTTTTTACCCAACACGGCACCTTTGATCTCGGAAAATCAGTATTACTCGTCGGCGTTCTTTTTGAAGTGAATAAACAGAAGTGATGATGAAATATACAATGCTGATCACACAGGTGTTCAAACAGGTGTTGAAATGAAGATGTTTTAGGAAGGGATTGGGGAAAAATACTGACGAGATGGATTTTATACATGTAGCTAATGTACTTGGCTGTTATATTTTCACCGTTATTTATTTTCTCAACATGTTCGAAGTACTTAAGAAAAAGAATATTATATATTTATCTTTCATCAAAATAACAAATAAGGAAACGATAAGGTAAGAACGACACAATTTTTATTCACTTTGCTCTCTCGATAATGATCTATTATGTCCAGTTTACTGTGTGTTTCAACCACAATTATGCTCGTATTTTAAATGACATTTAATTCCGATCTGAGGCGTAAATACTCTACTTGTCAATGAATTCTTATAATTTGTCGTAAAATAATTAACCAATTTAATAACTGTTGTCACTTTCTGCAATGACCGTGACAACATTCCACTTAGAAGCATAATAGGTAGCAATTTACGGGGCAAGTACAAAGGTGTTTATGTCAACACGGAAGGTGTGGAAAACTCCAGTGTTTCAAATAATGGACAATATATTTATGCATTGATCAAGTTTCAGATCTTTTCTCTGATACGAAAATGCGAACAACATATTTCTTTTTAAATAAATAAATTCGGAAGAATGACTTTAAATCACCGGTAAATCTTCACCGCGATTCGCGCTGATAAATCGCGGCGAATCACCGTGATTTTCTTGTCAGGTGATCGCGGTGGCAAGATCGACGATCACCCGTGATCACCCGAAAAAAATTGGATGTCGCGCTGACAGTGAAACGCGGCGATGAGTGAAAAATGTAAAAGACACCCGAGCTGTAATACAGGCTTGGGTCTATAATGGTTGGTAAAGATGTGGTCAATACTTAAAGATGTGATTATTTAAATTATAATAACTTTGAGAAAACTTTCAATTAAATTATGATAAAAATTGGGTACTGTGGAAAATTAAGCTTACATTAGCAATAATCCAATTCAATACTTGTTACAGTGTGTATACTAGTTTTCTCCCTTTGCTGTTTTTAAAAATAGTAACTGGAATTTCCCAAATAGCAACTATCAGAAAGAAACACATTTCAATTTGAAAAAAATATTGCTTTGATCTTTAAGAAGGTTAATTTTTTTTTTCAAATGTTCTCATATAAATCTCAATTTTCAAATTTTGAATTTTTTTAAAATAAAAAAGGAGTATGTTAATTTTTACAAATATGATTGTATGTAGTCCACTTTCTGTTTTGTTCATTAGACTAAGTGTTCTAATAATTTTTCACATTTTTCAGTCTCATGACTATTATTGAAAATTATGTCTTACACTCCTTTTCCTCTAGTAACGTAAGCAGATAGTGAGAAGCACAAATATGGCAAACAAAAATGTTACCAATTTTGTTTTTTCTCCACAGAATGTTCCAGTCACCTGATCATTATCACAACCTGTCACTGAGACTCTCTGAGGTGCTCAGTGATATCGGTGTCAATGAGAGAATGGTGATGAGGAGGAGGAGAGTGTGGTTGCTATACGCCTTTCCAATAAACAGTTTCGCAGTCCTGTACGAGTTACTTCCCGCGACAGAAAATCAATCCAAAACGAGGCTCTGCAGGATATCTGAACGATCGGGCTAATGGCTTAATCACATAATAGCTAACCTTATCCGCTATATTGCAGGTCTGCGTTCGTCGCCGGCGGTGAAAAAATAAGTTGCTGGTCTGTTATTCTAGCCAGACTTTTTTTTTACTATTTGTTAGATATTTAGATTTTTAATGATTTAAGAACATGTACCATTCTTGTTGATAGTAGGCAGTATGAAACGCAATTTGGACAAACATAAGCATAAATTTTACCAATTATGTACAACAATTTCTTCTTAATATCTTTTCTGCTGAAAATATATTTTACTGGTGTAAATGTTGCGAATTGCTAAGGCTAGTAATGCGCTATTATCCGGAAATCGTGATATGTCAACATCTGGTTACATGATCTGTAGACAAAAAATACAATCTGAATTTGTTCATACTTACACAATTGAACAATAGAATTGTCCTAAAAATTTAAGGCGTTTATGGTCAACGAATAAATAATTTGAATATTTAAAATGTTACGTATACTTCACAAGCAAATATGATAGATTCTGTCTTGAAATAAAACAGGATCGGAAATCTGATTGTTTGTTGTAGAAGTATCATTCGTAGAAAAAAATCCAAGGATTTACATGATTTAGATGCCGGCTTCCAAAAAGATGGGAATATTTATATCACAATATAGTTGAATATCCAATTTAGATTTCTTAGGTTTGACAGATTGTAATTTTGGCATAAAAGCCCAAACTCTTAATTAAACATATATAAAATGTTTTGACAAGATTTGTTTCTTATTGACGGCTTTTGTTTCTATAACGTGTCGTAATGTTGATTAAGAATCCATTTAAGTGCTAAATCAATTACATTTGCTGGCACATCCAGTAGTTAAAGGACTCCGAAATACTTAAGAATTGGGAGGTGTAGATACCTGCAAACAGAAATTACACGATCTCTATTGGTCAATGATATCTGCCCCTTTAAGTAATTGACAGATGACCCCATGTGCGAGACAGTTTGACATGTTTATGGCATGCCGCCTTCAAAATCAATCGCCGCCGACATAATCACAACATGATGTCAGTAGTTGAATAGACACGCTAATCCGGAAACGAGACTCAATTAAGCCGTGAAGAGAACCCTGCGACTGTCTGTTAGTTCAAGTCGTTTAGTGTTTAATGCGAGGAATAATGAATTGACACTTTTAGTCAGAAACCTGATTGTTTTATCAATTATTTTCAAAAATATCATGACGCTGATGTATTATTACTAATTCAAAGAGAAAATACATTTTTCAAAACATAATTTTATGATAAAAATGAAAGTTGTAGGTACATATTCCCTATTACGTTATTACAGCGCGCAATCATTTTTCCTGTAAAGTAGTCACGTGACTGGACAGGGGAGGTAACCAAATAAATTCATCGAATTATTGGAAAGGCGTATATCAGACCATGATGAACATTAACTTCCAGTTAACTGGTTATGATAATAGCACAGTTTATTACTTTGGCAGTCAGACTGAAGCCTCTACAACACTTGATCTCAACTCAGATGTTGATACACTAGTATGTCTGAATACAGTATCAGTGATACAGGACTGGTCAGAATGGAAGCTTGGCAAGCCCCAGCTTCTAATGATACAGGATGAGACAACATCACCAGGCTATTGTCTGCTACAGACATTGAGATCTGACATGCCTCTTCCTAAACAGGACATCCAGGATCAACACTGGACCACAGACAGCAGAGGCAGAGTACTGCTGAGACATTCTGCTTGTTTTCAAGACATGGTAAATGGAAGTAGATGACATGGTCCTGCTGAATCAGTAAATAGAGGACCTTATCAATGGGATACTGACACTGTCATGGCTCTATTCATCGTGGCCTAAAGAGGCTGAACCATGGCTACAGCAACAGAATGTGAGTGGATGGCCCACTGCAGATATGAAGAGATATGCTGTTGAACATGGATGCTTTGTTGTACCAGTTGCAAGTAGATCAGGTATGAATGAGGATACTGAATGGAGAAAATCAACATCTGATGCGGAGAGATGCTTGATGTTAAGTGTCAACATGACTCAAATGAGATGTTATATCTTAATGAAGATGACAATCAAAACATATTTAAAACCAAAGTGTGAAGACATTATTTCCAGCTTTATGTGCAAAAATGTATTATTCCATTGAATGGCTGATAAAAGAGCAAGTGAATGGAATGACAGTAACTTACTGCCATGCTTTAATCAATGTCTGCAGTATTTACTTCACTGTATATTGACAGAAAACTGTCCACATTTCATCATACCTGGGAACAATCTACTTGCTGGGAAGTTGTCCTTTCAGACCAAACAGCAGCTGGTAGATATTATGATGACACTGACAGCCAATATAGAGCAATCACTGCTAGGTATATCTATAGATCAACTGGGCAACAGGCTTCATGTGCATTCAGGCAGAATGCTACCAAACCATGTGCCATCTTCAGAATGGATTGCTAGTGCTGTACTGGTCACACAATCAGTTATAATATTGAAATTATTAGATATTTATGTGGGGGGGGCAAACTTAAAAATAATACTCATAACAATTATGCTACTATTTACCAAAATCTGACACAAAATGTTTACAAACTGTGCCGCATATATTCAGCTGGAAGCAGACTGGAGCAAGCAGCATGCTGTGTTCATGCACCGCCACTCTGTGCTATCATTGGGTCAATAATAGCATCTGTAAATATACATCATTCCCAGCCAGTATCTCCAGCAGCCCTACAGTGGTTTTCTGCAGGCCTGAACTCTGACTTTTCTTCTTCCAGGCTCAAACTGGCATCAGCTTTATACTGTGCTGGGCATTATGAACAATGTGAAACAATCCTGGTGCATCTTAATAGACAACTGGAACACACATGCGTTTTAACTTTTTGTTACTGCACTCCACTTAATACTTTACAATGTCCTGAAGAGTTTGGAAGAATTTGCCAAGAGAAAAATGAAGTGAGAATGAGACAACAAAACACTGCTTTGTGTGTCAGGTTTCTGCCATGTGAAACAAACTGTGTACCTCAAGAATTAAGGTATGAAATGTTCAGATCCACACAAGAAGATCTGCCATACAGAGGTGAAGATGGCGACTGGATGGACTGGGCAGTGGTAGACTCCATACCATTCCTGTACTTCCTGCAGTACAAGGTGTACAGGCAGCTCCATAGACCTGCACAACAACAACAAGCATTGCTCAACCTTGCCAGGACAATTAACAATGAACCAAACTTTTTTCACAGAGAGACTGCCTTGAATCTTCTAGGACAATGTATGAAAGAAGAAAACAGACAGATGAGGCTTTATGCTGCTACATGATGTCACTGAACGCGAGACCACGGAACAATGCAGCAAAGTGGCACATATGTATACTGTTATCTTCCCAGTATAACCCAAGAGTGTAAGGGAGGAGGATGGGAGGGCTTGCGGTGCAAAATCCATTAAAGCTAAAATATTTTCAGACAAAAAGAAAAATTTTGATAAGCGTAAGGAGCTTGAGCAATGAAACATTTTTATGAAGAGTGGGAGAGCCAAGGGAAAAATGTGTTGTTGTTGTTTTTTTTTCTGCTTAAGCAATTTGCAAGTATATATATTACAGTGTCAAGAAACTAACACACCATGATTTTATGAATACTTTCAATACAGGAGATCAAAAAAGAATGACACTGTTCATGCTGATAATATTTTCCTAGTATTAAGTTAATAGGGCACGTACTTTGAAAGTTATAAGCAACATTAAGTTTCATATTGAAGTTTGTGACTACTGGGCACTGCTGCTGGACTATAGGATCTGTGTGTCTATCTGCTATCACAGACAACACAAAAAAGAGAAGGTCAAAATCTAGTTTAAAAGCTCTTAAACAAAACATTTAAATGTAAACCATTGAAGATTATGTTTGTTTTTGATTTTTAAAGAAAAAGAGATGTCTAGTGATGAATGCACTTTGGAATAATGTGAGACATCTCACTTTGATGTACTTCCATTTATTTTATTATACTTAAATTTTATGTTTAAAGAAGTTGCATTTCTAATTTCTTTATTTTGTATATTTTATATAGTTAAAGAAATTAGAAACACAACTTCTTTAAACAAGAAATATAGTTCGTGTTTAAATTTCTAATTTCTTTAAGTACATTATAACAAAAGGTTAACATTGTGTGGAATTTGTATTATGGACCAGATTCAATTTTAACGTTAAACATGCCTGAATTTTATACAATTAGCAAACATTTAAATTTAATCCTTCATATATACAGGTTTTAAACCATGTGTGACCAGTGTAGATCCAGATTATCTGGCACATCCTTTCCATCTAATCTGGATCTACATTGGTAGCTTCTTGGTAAGAAATAACCTAAATGCATCTAAATGTGCCAGCTGATCTGGATCAACAGTTTGCAGATTGAGTTAAAACACTATCCCACAGAGTAATCAAGTACTATTTTCGTTTAAAAATCATAGTGAAAATTGTTTTGGGCCCAAACTTTGGCCGATACTATCATGTGCCAATACTGCGAAAATTTTGTCCCCACAAAATCAACCATTTACTCCATAAATATGCATTTAAATGCTTGTGCAACCAGTGAAGATCCAGATCAGCCGGAACACCATTGCCATCTGATCTGCATCTGCATCTGATGGTCACTTTTTGGTCAGAAATAACATAATGATTAAATGAATCTAAAAGCAAACAGTGTACATCCTGATCTGATAGTACAGATGTGCCAGCTGATCTGGATCTAAACTGTTTGCCCTCACCATAAAAGCATATGTATTGGGGAACAGGTTAAGAATGATTTCATTGTGTATATTATATGTCTGGGCAAAACTGTCAATTGCCACTTCTGACCAAAATTTTGTCCCAACAGAATGAAATGGCATCACAGTATATGTACATACTTGCATTAATCTTCTGCAGAAAAGGAGATCTGAGTCTGTCTTTCCACAGCTGATCACATCTGTACGAATCTGATAACAGTGTTCTGTAGAAATCTGAAAAGGGAATCACAAATTATTAATGAATTAACCGTTACTCCATGGGATCTGACTTTAATCCCATGGATGACCAATGTAGATCCAGATCAACCTGCATATCTGGATCTACAATATTCACCTCTTGGTCAGAAATAACCCAATGAATCTAAAAGAGACTAGTGTAATAATATGTCCTGATCAGACTGCATAAATGGGCAGGTTGATCTGGATCTACAATATTCGCTCATGTGATAAAGCCTGTATCAACAGAGTAAACAGTTTAAACAATTTTGTGAGGCTTATGAATAATGCTCAGAAAACAAACAAACTGAAAAACAGTTCTGCAATCGCCTTTTATGTTAACCCTTTACACTATGGCTACAATTTATATCCCATGTTTATTGTAAAAATAATATGGTTTACATGTACATGTACTTGACAAAGTTTCACTTTTTTATAGTTTTTTTATACAAGTTTCATTTTAGACACTCAATCTGTAGATGTCTGCAACTAAGTTTTGCATGAGGGTATTGTACATAGCACTTAAATTTACCAATGAAGTTAATTCTTCAGAAAGCCAAAGTAACTTAAATGTACATGTATACACCATGTAAATACAGAAAATTTATATACACAATTGATATAGATAAAAAAACTAAATGTTTTAGGTGTTCTTTTGTTGTAGCAGTTGCTCGAGATTCTGTAAACTTATTTAACCAGTAAGAAATGCAGCTTAATGACATTTTTCCAAACAGAAAATAGCACATTTGTGGTTCTTGTGTTTATTTCTCGCTCTAGGAAAAACTTTATCTTTCTTAACCACTGCAATTTTTTTATCAAAGCAGCATGGATGCCTGTTCACAATAATTATGTCTCTAGGATTTTAATTTAATTAGAATATTGCAGGGTCAGATGCAAGATTTCACGAGAGGTTTTGTTTAGGACAATCTTAGAGTCGTAACATGATAATTTCCAACTTTCTTGTCAAAATCTCTTTGAAAATTATATATTGCTTCCCAAAAAGGTGGTTTAAGCTACTCCGCTCCACTAAACCCCCCTCTCGATCTGGCCCTGCATTAAATAAGAAAGTTTTCCTGGTTTACAATTTAACAAAAAACATGGTACCCCGGCTACCAAACCAGAAAACAAGTCTCCATCTCATTTATGATTTGGGAGAAAGGACTTTGACTATAGATCATTAGCTAAAATATGCTCTGGAAACTCATTATTGCAATATTATGGCCGTAAACTTTTGCCTTGACCTTTAAAGTAGGTTTCTAATTCTTACAAAAGAATGGGAAACTCAGTAAGTGTCATCAACCAGGGCTTTTTCAGCCTATCTCACGGGGCCGATATTCGGCCCCGTTCCCAATGCAAAATAGGGACCATTTTTCCCAATTTCAAGAAAAAATTCCCAATCTCGTAAATTTATTCCCCTTTTGAACCGAAACGCATTTGTCTTAAAAAACGATAAACGAGAAACTATAATATCGAGACTTTTCAAGCGCAAATCGTTTGTTTATCGGCGATCTGTGAAAACTTCTTTCCGTGAAAAATGTATGTACTGGTGTAAAAACCAGTATTTACCGTAACGCAAGTTGAAGATGGAGGTCAGCGTACACTATTGCGTTTCCCTATATGTTCTATATAGAGTCTTGGGAGTCTCCTTGATTTATTTATTCTTAGACAATATCAGGCATGGTCTTCTGATGAAGTTTGAATATAAATCTACATAAAAACATAGATGAAATACCACCATGACCGTAGGTTTCTACCTCAAATTTCACTTTGAAGACTACCACCCTTGCCTATTGACTAAATTTACTTGTGGCTAACCTGTTTATAGGCATTATTTTAAAAGTAATTTTTTTCTTATCCAAAATGTTTTGGATAATGATTTTTGGTTCCAACAGCTGCAGAAATACACAATTTCTATTTTTTAGAAGGAGTTTTATTTTTTCCTTAGCTATATTGGCCAATCAACTAATGTTTCTATAGAGTCTTACGGGTTTCCCCTAACTTTTTTTTTTAACCAACCGGGAAGCAGCTTTTATTTAGTGTACGCTGATCTTAAGCGTCACATATTATTTTTAGTTATATTCAAACATTGTATAAAATGAAGAAGTAAATAATTCCAAAAATTAAAATCCATGTTTTGTTTGTTTTTGTCTTAATCTGAACTCACAGCCCTTCTTCAAGTGTAAGCAGTTGGTGACAGTTCAGCCACACTAAAAACACTATAAACAGATTATACACATTCATTACAAAAAAATCAGGAAAAATAGAATATTCCAGTTTATGTTATAAAACTTGACCACTGAAGACTCACACACAGGCATGATATTTTAAACAAGTAATTTTTTGGCTTGGCCTTAAATGCTTCTATACAGAGTCATTTTTGTATCCCCACCCCATGTAAAAATACAAAAAAAGACATTTTCTAGCTATTATTTCAATAAATTTTCACTACCTGCAAGATCAAATTCCTGAATTTTACATTAAAAGCAGCTATAAACATATTTATTCATGGAAACACAGTCTATTTAGTATCATTCTGCACTTAAAATACACAGCCATGACTTTTGTGGAAACCAAGACATAGTGAAAATCCAAAAGAAAATGACATTTTGATGCATTTGGAGTGGAAATCATTCATTTCATGAGACTGTTTTTTACTAAATTCTTCCAGTTGTCATATAAAATGTGTTTTTATGCATGAAAATAAACAATACACCTTGACTGGACACTGCTATTTACCCAGGGGCTTGTTTTTGCCCTGAAATGCCTCTATGATGTCACTCCTCATAGGTAATCCTATATCAAAATCCCATGAAATAAAGAATTATCAGATCCAAAATGCTTTAAAAATAGTCAGTATGCATGAAATGATTAAATTATTATGTAATTCGATTGCTCTGATTGTATAATAAAGCATATTTCATTAAATGATTTTTCTGTTTCAATTTTCTTTGTTGAAAGGGAGACAACTCATGTTCTCTAAATAAGTCTAATTTGCTATAACTTACAATTTTGTATGTATAAATATAATAAAAATATTTCTGCTATAATTATTTTCAAAAAATCTCAAGCTGGTGCTACAGTTATGAAAACAAAAGTGTCAAGCAGACAATGTTTAAGGCCCCATGTTAAACAATTTCTAGTAAACATATATGCCAGATTTAGGTCTGTCATAAAATCCATGGTTTTCTGGGACCAGACTCCCAAAAGAAAACCAGTTAACCACTTTTACAGAGAAATACTGCTATTCTCTGTTAAAAACAAAACTTAAAACTATTGTATACCCCAATCATAGTAGCAAATCAGTAAGTGAAATGCTTTACACAGTCAGAGATCTATTTAACATACCCGGTGGCATTTTATGGTCAAACTTATCGCAACTTCCAGGAACAGACTTAAAATTATTTGTTGGCGAAATAATTTACTGCTTCGCAACTGAAATCCAACTCATACCGAACAAAAGTCACACATAAAATTCTTTTTTTTTCATTTTGCCTTTATTCTATTACCAGTTTTAATATACAGCCACTCTACACTGTTCAACATTAGGCATCAAAAACATATCTAACAAATCTGAGACTTACTGAAATATTAAGAAAGACTTCTAAAAGAGGAAAAACACAGTTTTTGTGTCTAAAAGGCAAATCTAATTCATTATAAAGTCACTTTTTCCTAACCAGAATTAAATCAAAGCTACACTTTTGATCCAAATATACCTTACAGTGAAAAGCACCTCTAAGTTTCATCAAATGCAAGCATTATCCTCAAAATCTAGCAACCTTTTTATACCAAAATAAGCAAATGCATAACAAAAAATGCACTCCCATGTATAGTTTTACAACAATCCAACCTTAAAAAGTGACAATTTCTATACTTTTCATGGGAAATATAATAAAGTGCAGGTCTCAACAAAGCTACAACACCATCTCCCAATCTGAATATAGTGAATAAGGCTATTTTCAACACTATCTTAATTCAGAGGCCCCTTTATTAACAACTTACAATCAGACTGACCTTCTAACTGCTGCAAATGTATGCAGAAATTCTTTAGATTTGTCAATATTCACAAAATTAACAAATTGTATACAAAATCAGTTTCAAACAAGGCGCTCAATAGATCACATACATCCAGAGTCTTGCTGCCTTTAGGTCAGCGTACACTATTGCGTTTCCCTATATGTTCTATATAGAGTCTTGGGAGTCTCCTTGATTTATTTATTCTTAGACAATATCA
>JAZAYU010000042.1:5506433-5604242 GCA_038501625.1 Corbicula japonica
AATTTTTTTTCATCGTATCCTTCATATTTAAATCTAGTGATGATAACAAGATACCCAATTGTTGTACCAGTACAGTACCAGCAATCCCCTCTGAGGATGACATGCAGTTTGGTAATATTCTGCCTGATTTCATCTGAAGCCTGTTGCCAAGTTGATCTATCGATATACCTAGCAGTGATTGCTCTATGTTTGCTGTCAGTGTCATCATAATCTCTACCACCTGCTGTTTGGTCTGAAAGGACAACTTCCCAGCATGTAGATTGTTAGCAGGTATGATAAAATGTGGACAGTTTTCAGTTAATATACAGTGAAGTAAATACTGCAGACATTGATTAAAGCATGGCAGTAAGTTACTATCATTCCATTCACTTGCTCTTGTATCAGCTATACAGTGGAACAATACAGTCTTGCACATAAAACTAGTGATAGTGTCTCCACACTTTGCTTTGAAATTTGTTTTTATTACCATCTTCATCAAGATATAACACCTTATTTGAGTCATGTTAAGACTGAACATCAAGCATCTCTCTGCATGAGATGTTGATATTCTCCATTCAGTATCCTCATTCACACCAGATCTACTTGCAACTGGAACAACAAAGCATCCATGTTCTACAGCATATCTCTTCATATCTTCAGTGGGCCATCCACTCACATTCTGTTTTTGTAGCCACGATTCAGCCTCTTTAGGCCACGATGAACAGTATAGAGCAATGACAGTGTCAGTATCCCATTGATGAGGTCCTCTATTTACTGATGAAGCAGGACCATGTCTTTTACTTTTATTTACCATGTTTTTAAAAAAAGCAGAATGTCTCAACAGTACTCTGCCTCTGCTGTCTGTGGTGAAGTCTTGATCCTGGATGTCCTGTTCAGGAAGAGGCAAGTCACGTCTCACAGCCTGTAGCAGGCAGTAGCCTGGAGATGTTGTTTCATCCTGAATCATTAGAAGCTGGTACTTGCTAAGCTTCCGTTCTGACCAGTACTGTATCACTGAGATTGTATTTGGACATATTATTGCATCAATATCTGAGTTGAGATCAAGTGTGGTAGATGCTTCAGTCTGGCTGCCAAAGTAATAAAATGTAATGTTATTATAATAGCTTAACTGGTAATGGATGTTCATCAAGGTCTCATCCAATAACCACGCCCTCCTCCTCCTCATCACTATTCTCTCATTGACACCGATATCACTGAGCACCTCAGAGAGTCTCAATGACAGGTTGTGATAATGATCAGGTAACTGAAACATTCTGCGGAGAAAAACAAAATTGTTAAAATTTACGTTGACCGGATTTGTACTTCTCACAATCTTTCAACTTTAATTTGAATGTAGAGGAAATTAGAGCAGTTTTAGACATTGTTTAATCACTTAAAGAATGTTCATAAGACTGAAAAACATAAACATGTTTTAAAACACTAATAAACAAAACAGAAAGTGGACTAGATCTACATAAATTCTATTTGTAAGACTAAGAAATAAGATACTCATTTTATTAATTTAAAAAGTCTAAAAATCTAAATTTGAAAATTGAGATTTATATGAGAACATTTGAAAAAGAAACCTTACCTTCTTAAGATTTAGAGCAATGTTGTTGTTTTTTAAATCTAAATTGAAATGTGTTTCTATCTATTACCAGTTTTAATGGGAAATTCCTGTTACTATTTTTAACACACCTAAGGGAGAAAACTAGTACATACACTTAACAAGTATTGATTTGGATTATTGCCTTTCAGGCCTATTGTAAGCTTAAATCTTCCATACTACCCAATTGTATTCATAATTTAATTGAAAGTTTTCTCAAAGTGATTGTAATTTAAATAATCATTATCGACCATATCTTTCCCAACCATTTTAGACACAGGCCTGTAAGCTTGTACATGACTTGGATGTACATACCATTACCGGTACTCCGTGTACTTTGAGAAAATTGCTGGCAAATTATAAAATTATATATATGCCTTTGAATAAAAAAATTAAACAGACTCGGTTTGCAAGAAAAAGGTTAATTGATAAGATTTCCCAACTGAACACTATAAGCCTGACAACAGATAAGCATTGAATTGTCATTTCAGTAAAAAGAATTCCATATTCGTGTAACACAGTCTCCCATACGACGATATTTTCATATAATAACATACACACGGTGACGAATCAGGACGGTGCCTTGTTACATGCGAATTGCGTTTCTTGTTGCCTTTTTGTCCCGTACAACGACGCCTAGTTAGCTTTTTATGAAAATTGTATGCAACATTTATTGCAAAATCAACAATATCTTTTTACCATCGTTGCTTTGATTAAAAAGAAAATGTTCCCAGTACAAAACAAGCAATCACCTCAGAAGTAGGCACATGATTTCGGAACATGTTATCGTTTTCTTTACCGGTTTCAAGTTTTAAAGAAAGCAGAAGAATATGGATTGTTTAAAAAATCCTTTTTTTTGTCGATGTGTATTGACCAACTTGTATTCAAGTTTGTTGTGAGTAATTTACAAGGGAGGTTTTAACGATTTGTACACACTAGACTCGTCCATTTCATTTCCGATGGTTCACTAGTGTAAACCAGTCTTGACATCGACACATGAAATCGACATATTAATGTGTATATCATTGAAAATGTGTTTAAAATGTTATAAAGGATCGGTCCCTGTTGATACATGGCACCGGTTCCTTATTGTGCGAAAACCGTGTGCGAAAACCGTTTACAGTATTGTTGTTAAAATGCGGAGACGTATGATTTGGATTCTGCTTTTTTGGATTCTGAGGCCGTACTGAATTTCCTTCTGCATCTCCTTTTGATTGTTAAAGTAGACCAAATAAACAACTTAAAGCTGTCTACGGTGGAAATGAACTCAAACCCCGCTCACAGAGGTCTCCATAGAGTTTAGCATTGTGTCACATCTATCATGTAAAACAACTTTTCTCATAATTCGGATGATTAAATTTCTTATGTTGTAATCTTTCATAATGATACAAATAAAGTTTAACAACCAAAAATACGGGGGGGGGGGGACACGTGCCCCCGTTGCTCCCTCTGGATCTTCCCCTGAACATATTCTTCCATTTAAATATTCAGAATGATTATTTTTGGCGTTTTAGAACCAGGTAACAATTTATCAGTGACATTGAGATTTTTTTCAACAGTTACATTGTATAAATGGGTGTTTTTTTGTCCCGAAGTTGATCACATCGTGAGATAGTAATGTCGAGGCGCCGGTGTACGGGATAACAAGGAAACACGAAACACAATTCACACAACGAGGCACCGTCCTGATTCGTCACCGTGATACATTTAAGTCAAAGAAAGCGACAGAGACAATAAGTGGATTTAAAACTTTTCTTCTTGTGATATTTCCGGTTAACCCATGAGCAAACAGTGTAGATCAAGATCAGCTGGCACATCTGTGCCATCGCCGTCTGATCAACAACTACACTGTTTGCTTTTAGATTTATTCGGCTACTTCTGATCAAGAATGAAACAGTGTAGATCAGATGTGCCAGCTGACCCGGATGTACAATTGTTGCCCAGCGATAAAAGTAGTCTCCATGGAGTAAATGGCCAAGGTTAATATCTAATGAGTCAGCAGTTTAATTTGTTTAAAAATAATTGCTACAATACCTTCTCTGGTAATTCAATATCAGCTTTATTTGTATACTAAGTAGGCCTACATTTGCAATTATTATTTAACTGAATAGCTAAAAAGTAATATTAATCTGTGTATAGAAAACTTTAAAAAATGCACATTCCTTTTATAACACATTTGTATTTTTTTTTTCAGAGCAGTTTGGTATAGGACAGTTTCCGATGAGGAGAAGAATTGGAGTGCAGTTGATATAGATCTTGTAAGATTGGTATTCATTATAAACAATGTACATGTTTGATATTTATTTTATGAACGAAATGATGTAGACATAACTAATATTTAGTTTTTTTTATCTCACCAGAACTAAAGGTTATATAACTGAGATTTGAAGCCAGTCTCATATCTCCAAGTCTAGATAAGTCTCTGTTTCAGCCAATCAGATCCTTGAGATTTGAGACTGGTTTCCATTCTCAGTTTTTCTTTTCTGACCAAGTTTTGAGTCAAGTGTTATTCGGAGTAAGAGGGATTATTTCTTTTTTATTGCAAATTGTACCAATTATACACTAAAACCATGCTTCAATGTCACTCCATTTATTTGTTGGTAAGGCAGTTGCTCTTACCCCCCCCCCCCAAAAAAAAAATCTGTGTTACCATATCCGCACCTCCTCTCCCCAAAAGAAGTTTGCGCATGTTACCGCAAAAGCTGGGTTAGCTACCTATAAGGAATCAATAACTTCAGTCGTAAGGGTTGTATCTGACATAACTGTTTTGAAGATCCTGTTTTTAACCATAATTCACAACATTCATATACAGCAAGCTGTTTAAGTGCTACTAATAACACCATTAAACTTTGTCTGTTTTGGATATGGGAGTTAACATATGAATTTAACTCAAAGATGGTACAATTATATGTAGACAGACTGTTTGAAATACAATAAATGATTTAACAATATTAAATATACACTTTTAAATATTCTTAGGTTTTACCAAACGAATGTATGATATCATGGTATTTGGAATACCTGTTGGAACAGCAACAAAGATGACAGATCAAATTCATAGCAACTCAGCTTTATTCTCAAACTTAACTTGCACACTGCCATATTGTTTGTGAGCAAATTTTCATAGCTATGCCCAGCAACAAATGTTAATTTTGCATTTTTATGTTTCAAAGATAAGGCGATACATAGGGGACCTTTTTCTTCTTTGTTCTTCAAAAAGACTTTAGGTCAGGGTCACATTGAGGAGTTATCCCTCTTCTTCAATTTTTTATTCAGACAATGTACCAGAGGGCAACACAAATGTTCAACCTGTTTTCCATCGTTTCTGCGACGACGAGTTCATCACTGTGGAAGATAAGTGTAAAAATAGCAAAAGAATAATACTAGGGTTGCATGCAAGACTGTTGTAACTACATTGCAGTAAAGAAGTTATGGCAGTCTTGCAGGCAGCCTTCGAATAGTGCATTAATTGTACTTATACATGTACTTTTATTTTACAGTTTGCAAACATGATACAAGATCTTCCATCAGACTTTGAGTACATAGCCAAACAGATTTTCCACAGGTACGTATATTTAACCTGTAACTGCATTGATGCTGATTTGAATTGCTTATTTAGCGTTATGAATCCATTGGCTGTGAATTTCATTCTGGTATAGGGCTATTAATCCTTGGACTATGGATTTGATAATCATATAGGGCTACCTTCTTTTCGATACTCATCTATAGCTACCGATCTTTGGCTCTGTCTTTGATATTCATCAAGGGATACCAATCCATGGCCTTTTGATAGTATACTTATATATGGCTACTTTCCTGTTTGCTGTGGAATTGATATTTGTCTAGGGCTAAATGTCCATCAGCTGTGTATTTTATACTCATCAAGGCAAAATGTCCATCAGCTGTGTATTTTATACTCATTAAGGCAAAATGTCCATCAGCTGTGTATTTTATACTCATCAAGGCAAAATGTCCATCAGCTGTGTATTTTATACTCATTAAGGCAAAATGTCCATCAGCTGTGTATTTTATACTCATTAAGGCAAAATGTCCATCAGCTGTGTATTTTATACTCATTAAGGCAAAATGTCCATCAGCTGTGTATTTTATACTCATTAAGGCAAAATGTCCATCAGCTGTGTATTTTATACTCATTAAGGCAAAATGTCCATCAGCTGTGTATTTTATACTCATTAAGGCAAAATGTCCATCAGCTGTGTATTTTATACTCATCAAGGCAAAATGTCCATCAGCTGTGTATTTTATACTCATTAAGGCAAAATGTCCATCAGCTGTGTATTTTATACTCATTAAGGCAAAATGTCCATCAGCTGTGTATTTTATACTCATTAAGGCAAAATGTCCATCAGCTGTGTATTTTATACTCATCAAGGCAAAATGTCCATCAGCTGTGTATTTTATACTCATTAAGGCAAAATGTCCATCAGCTGTGTATTTTATACTCATTAAGGCAAAATGTCCATCAGCTGTGTATTTTATACTCATTAAGGCAAAATGTCCATCAGCTGTGTATTTTATACTCATTAAGGCAAAATGTCCATCAGCTGTGTATTTTATACTCATTAAGGCAAAATGTCCATCAGCTGTGTATTTTATACTCATTAAGGCAAAATGTCCATCAGCTGTGTATTTTATACTCATTAAGGCAAAATGTCCATCAGCTGTGTATTTTATACTCATTAAGGCAAAATGTCCATCAGCTGTGTATTTTATACTCATTAAGGCAAAATGTCCATCAGCTGTGTATTTTATACTCATTAAGGCAAAATGTCCATCAGCTGTGTATTTTATACTCATTAAGGCAAAATGTCCATCAGCTGTGTATTTTATACTCATTAAGGCAAAATGTCCATCAGCTGTGTATTTTATACTCATTAAGGCAAAATGTCCACATCAGCTGTGTATTTTATACTCATTAAGGCAAAATGTCCATCAGCTGTGTATTTTATACTCATTAAGGCAAAATGTCCATCAGCTGTGTATTTTATACTCATTAAGGCAAAATGTCCATCAGCTGTGTATTTTATACTCATTAAGGCAAAATGTCCATCAGCTGTGTATTTTATACTCATTAAGGCATAATGTCCATCAGCTGTGTATTTTATACTCATTAAGGCAAAATGTCCACATCAGCTGTGTATTTTATACTCATTAAGGCAAAATGTCCATCAGCTGTGTATTTTATACTCATTAAGGCAAAATGTCCATCAGCTGTGTATTTTATACTCATTAAGGCAAAATGTCCATCAGCTGTGTATTTTATACTCATTAAGGCAAAATGTCCACATCAGCTGTGTATTTTATACTCATTAAGGCAAAATGTCCATCAGCTGTGTATTTTATACTCATTAAGGCAAAATGTCCATCAGCTGTGTATTTTATACTCATTAAGGCAAAATGTCCATTAGCTGTGTATTTTATACTCATTAAGGCAAAATGTCCATCAGCTGTGTATTTTATACTCATTAAGGCAAAATGTCCATCAGCTGTGTATTTTATACTCATTAAGGCAAAATGTCCATTAGCTGTGTATTTTATACTCATTAAGGCAAAATGTCCATCAGCTGTGTATTTTATACTCATTAAGGCAAAATGTCCACATCAGCTGTGTATTTTATACTCATTAAGGCAAAATGTCCATTAGCTGTGTATTTTATACTCATTAAGGCAAAATGTCCATCAGCTGTGTATTTTATACTCATTAAGGCAAAATGTCCATTAGCTGTGTATTTTATACTCATTAAGGCAAAATGTCCATTAGCTGTGTATTTTATACTCATTAAGGCAAAATGTCCATCAGCTGTGTATTTTATACTCATTAAGGCAAAATGTCCATCAGCTGTGTATTTTATACTCATTAAGGCAAAATGTCCATCAGCTGTGTATTTTATACTCATTAAGGCAAAATGTCCATCAGCTGTGTATTTTATACTCATTAAGGCAAAATGTCCATCAGCTGTGTATTTTATACTCATTAAGGCAAAATGTCCATCAGCTGTGTATTTTATACTCATTAAGGCAAAATGTCCATCAGCTGTGTATTTTATACTCATTAAGGCAAAATGTCCATCAGCTGTGTATTTTATACTCATTAAGGCAAAATGTCCATCAGCTGTGTATTTTATACTCATTAAGGCAAAATGTCCATCAGCTGTGTATTTTATACTCATTAAGGCAAAATGTCCATCAGCTGTGTATTTTATACTCATTAAGGCAAAATGTCCATCAGCTGTGTATTTTATACTCATTAAGGCAAAATGTCCATCAGCTGTGTATTTTATACTCATCAAGGCAAAATGTCCATCAGCTGTGTATTTTATACTCATTAAGGCAAAATGTCCATCAGCTGTGTATTTTATACTCATTAAGGCAAAATGTCCATCAGCTGTGTATTTTATACTCATTAAGGCAAAATGTCCATTAGCTGTGTATTTTATACTCATGAAGGCAAAATGTCCATTAGCTGTGTATTTTATACTCATTAAGGCAAAATGTCCATCAGCTGTGTATTTTATACTCATTAAGGCAAAATGTCCATCAGCTGTGTATTTTATACTCATCAAGGCAAAATGTCCATCAGCTGTGTATTTTATACTCATCAAGGCAAAATGTCCATCAGCTGTGTATTTTATACTCATTAAGGCAAAATGTCCATCAGCTGTGTATTTTATACTCATTAAGGCAAAATGTCCATCAGCTGTGTATTTTATACTCATTAAGGCAAAATGTCCATCAGCTGTGTATTTTATACTCATTAAGGCAAAATGTCCATCAGCTGTGTATTTTATACTCATTAAGGCAAAATGTCCATCAGCTGTGTATTTTATACTCATTAAGGCAAAATGTCCATCAGCTGTGTATTTTATACTCATTAAGGCAAAATGTCCATCAGCTGTGTATTTTATAGTCATTAAGGCAAAATGTCCATCAGCTGTGTATTTTATAGTCATTAAGGCAAAATGTCCATCAGCTGTGTATTTTATAGTCATTAAGGCAAAATGTCCACATCAGCTGTGTATTTTATACTCATTAAGGCAAAATGTCCATCAGCTGTGTATTTTATACTCATTAAGGCAAAATGTCCATCAGCTGTGTATTTTATACTCATTAAGGCAAAATGTCCATCAGCTGTGTATTTTATACTCATTAAGGCAAAATGTCCATCAGCTGTGTATTTTATACTCATTAAGGCAAAATGTCCATCAGCTGTGTATTTTATACTCATTAAGGCAAAATGTCCATTAGCTGCGGATCTGATATGATGAACAGTTGATAACCATGTAGGACTACAAATCCATGGGCTGTGGATTTGATACTTGTTATTGGCTTCCAATCCATCAAATGGTGATGTGGTACTTGTTGAGTTTTCATTATCTGACCAAGTTTTGAGGCAAGTGTTATTAGGAGTAAGAGGGTTTATTTCTGTTTTATTGCAAATTGTACCAATTATACACTAAAATCATGATTTGTCACCCAAGTTATTTGTTGGTTAGGCACTTGCTCTTACCCTCAACAAATCCTTAACAAATATGTTTTACAATATCCAGAAGATGCAGATTTAATACTAGTATTGGGATATGGATCCATGCACTGTGGAATTGATACTTATCCAAGATTAACAATTCATAGGATGCAGATATGATAAATTAGTAATAACTAACAAATCTGAGATTTAGCAGACTGTCAAAACTGTTTTTAGTTCATTATTAGATTCTTAAAAATGTTAAAAAGACAACAACACATGAGTATAATTATTTTTATTTTACAGATACCGCCATTGCAATACAAGTATACCTATTATGGACAGTATTATGCATGCAGTGGTCAGAGGGTATTTGGAGCAAGGAGAAGTTGTAGACGGCCTTATAGAAATGATAAAAGATAAGGTAAGCTGTTTGTTAATACACTCTAAGAACCACGGGGTTATGCAGTTTCTGAGAAGTTAGCTTAACACTTTACTTCATATATACCTGTTTTAACGCGTGTGCAACCAGTGCCAATCCAGATTAGCAAGCACATCTATGCCATCTGATCTGGATCTGGACTGGTTGCTTCTTGGTCAGAAATAACCTAATGAATCCAAAAGCAAACAGTGTAGAACTGTGTCTGCTCATTATAGAATTAAAACATTTGGGTTGTTTAATGTGCATGAAGCCACACTGAATTTCAACAAAAAATGTTTTCCATATCCCAGAAAATGCAGTAAATTAGAAATTATATTTTAAATTACTCTTCTTTTTATTCTTACCTTAACAAATATTTAGAAAATGTCCTATTCCCTAAATGGTGAAAAAAAAGTTAAAAATGTGATTTTGAACTACATTTCTATATAGAGCTAAATCTATTGTACTTACTAAAATCATCAACTGCATATACATATTGCATTTATTTTCAGTCCATGTATGGTATTTTCCCAGATGTTTATTCCATGTGTATGCTGCTAGACTATTTCATAGAGAAAAAAGATTATCAAGGTATGAGTTCACACATTTTTTCAGTTTACAAAGTTAAGCAACTGCATGTTCAGGGAACATACTGCTGAATAATAGCATTTTGTATAGTTTTGTGATGGGAAACTTGTGTGAAATCAACATGATCAATGTCCAACAAAATTTAACAATGGATTGGCTAAATTTTTATAAAAACTCCATACAGTTGCATAAATTTATGCCCAATATAAATTCAATACAGTTGTGTGAATTTATGTTCAATATAAAATCGGTACAGTTGTGTGAATTTATTTTTAATATAAATTCAATACAGTTGTGTGAATTTATGTTCAATAAACAATCAGTACAGTTGCATGTGAATTTATGTTCAATATAAAATCTATACAGTTGCATGAATTTATGCTCAATATAAAATCAATACAGTTGTGTGATTTGTGCTCAATATAAAATCATTACAGTTGTGTGTATTTTGCTTAATATAAAATCAATACAGTTTTGCCAGCAAAATATGTAAGATTTATTTCTGATGTTTCAGTTGCTGCACAGATGGCCTATGAAGTAATGCTGCAAGAGGAATACGAGCATCAGCTGAGGAATCTACTGTCACTGTACGCTGCAGTCAAACATCTCAATCATACCATGAACTTGGAAAGGAACACACCTGAAACATCCACAAAAACAACAGATGAGGTATCTGAAGGATTGTAGAAATGTTTTAATGCCCCTTTTTGCTAGAAAAAAATTAAGGATAAAACCGAACTTATGCACAGAATATTCTTTTTTGCAGTTAATAATACTTTTGTCACAAAAATTGATAGCTGCTTTGGTAACAAATAACAGAAAATTCTTCTTTATTTATTTATTTATTTATAAAGCTTTAATGCATAGATGATATTTGTTTGTTTCCGTGAAATGTTGATTTTATTTCACATGCGAACACCAGAAACTGATACTTTCACGAGTGGCCAAGCCACGAGTGAAAATGTTAGTATACGGTGTTCACAAGTGAAGGAAATTATAAAATTAATATTTTACTGAAATAAACACATATCCTTTATATCTTAAAGCATATTCACATTTAAAATGCAATATACTCAATATTTTTTTCTTTAAATAGTTTTTTCTTGCAAAATTTGACCTTTTTTTCCCAAATTCTCCTGTATCAAAATGACCTCAAACTCACAATAAGGTCAGGTCAAAAGTGAAAACGTTATAATTTTCTTGCATCGAAATGCAAGAATCTAGAACCTGCATCTATTGAAATCCCTGGCCACAATAACCAGGGTTTTCTTTTCAAATTTCAGGAAATACAGTATGTAGCAATCCCAATAATAAGAAATCCTTACTATGATGACCACTTTGACATCAAAGATGAACGGTTCCTGTTGGGCAAAACACTGTATAATCTGAGCCGACATACAGAAGTTCTGGATGGGCCGGTATCCAGATCCTTACAGCTGATTGGTCTAGGACTTTATGAGAAATTTGAATTAGCCAATCGGCTTTTAGCAGAGTGGATGACAGATGCAAGCAATGAGCATTTGGTCTATAAAGAAGCGGTATGTATGCTTGTATATTGTGCTGAAATCTACCTGATGTATTCATGCACATTTTCTCTCTCAACTTTTTGTATCAGATATTGTTCTAAATTACAACAAAACATAATTGTTTGAACTTTCAATTGTTAGAACTGGAATTGTACAGTAACCTTTAAACTGGGAATAAATGCCCAGTAAATTAATGACAATGTTGCCATAAAATTGCATAGGGAATTTACTTCCGATTATTTGAATAATATTCCAGTCTTGATATCATATGCATGCTTCGATAGAGATAACAACTTTACTGAGAAAATGGGTCCAGATGAGCATGAATCATCATTGCTCATATAATAAATACAACCAAATTCTAACAAAATCTGACTAGTCATAAAAAGTAAATATTGATGTTTTTAAGGGCATTCTAAAATATGAGTGTAATACATCTTTCATTTCCATGGCATAAAGCAGGTTGTGATGGCAACCGGTTGTTTATATTCACAATTGAAAAAATGTGACAGAGAGGAAAATTGACACCTTTCCGAAATATGAAATTGCTATTTTAAACATTTTTGTACACTGTTATTGCAGATGTGAATTTTAACATTTCAGCTGGATTGGTACAAAATTTTCCGGAGCTCGGCTCTAATAAGGGATGCCAATGCTGAACCTAGTGTGGGAGATAAAACTATCAATAATGAAATAGAGTTGTTAAAGTATTATGTTGTTATGCAGACTTGAATTTTAATATTTCAGCTGGATTGGTACAAAGATTTCCTGAGCTCAGCTCCAACGAGGAATGCCAATGCTGAACCTAAGAGTATGGGAGATAAAACTATCGATGATGAAATAGAGCTGTTAAAGTTAACTGATGAGGAGAAAAGTTACCGCCTATCACAGCTACAGGTATCCCTATAATCATAAACAATTCCATGTGACAATACATACATTTATTTGTTGCATTCTTATTGGTTGCAAACAGACATATACATGAGTTAAAATTTGGCATTGATTACAATGAGTATCTGTGAAAACATATTCTAACGCACTAAATAAATTTCGAGCAATCTGATTGGTCAGATGGCGAAAATTTGCGACCGTAAAATTCCTTGTTTACTGTCGTTTGACGTTGACGTCATTTCCTGTTATGACAAACAATCCTGAAGAAGGCATTATGGCCGAAACGTCGATGTAATAAAAATTGTTGAAGTTTTGACCTCTATTTGTGATTTATTTAACTTGTTTACTGTCGGTAATCTCACCGACGTATGGATAATCGGGTTCCCTTGGTAATAACGTACCGTTATTTACTATACGGATAAATAGAACATGGTACCCGTTTAACGTATGGAATGAGGCCCGATTGAGGGTAGTTTGGAAGAGCGTTAGAATAGGAATAACCATGCCGTAATTTTGAAGTTTGCGACGGTATACACAGATTTTAATGGTCTTAAATCATTTTAACGGCTCAGGCTGCGCCTTCGCCGTTAAAAATATTTGCGACCATTAAAATCTGTGTATACCGTCGCAAACTTCAAAATTACGGCATGGTTATTCCTATACTGGCAGTTGCTGTTCAAGCAAAATTGCTATTGCAACATTGTAACCCTTCACTCCATATATTTAAGGAATGATTCTTATTTGGTGCGGTTCATGCAGATTGGACGTGCACGCGAGAGCTGGCAAATCCATAAAGCGCGCTAGCATGAACCGCACCAAAATAAGAATCATTACTTATATTTACATTTTATTCATTTTTTTCTTTAAATAAACTTAAGTCGAACGCTTTCAAAAATTAGTATTAAGTGAAAAGGGGGAGTAATACGTGGGAGTTTTCAATAGTAACAGCCATGACGTTACTGACGTCATTACAGGTCATGCGGTTCATGCAAAATGAACCGAATTTTTTTAAACGAAGAAATCAATAGGAATGTAAATATTTGCATTTTATTGCATGGGTGACCAGTGTAGATTTCAGATCAGCCAGCACATCTAGGCTATCTGATCATGATCTGCACTGTTCGACAAATGGTCAGTTATAATCTTTTAAATCTAATATAAAAAAGTATAAGATCTTGATTAGATGGCACAGATGTGCCCGCTGATTCTGGAACTATACTGTTCCCCAACGCAAGGTTATATATGGGGAAAATGGTTTAAAAGCAGCATCATGGCAAATTCTTTGAATACACTAATCTGGTCAGAAATAACCTGATTAATCTTCAAGCGAGCATTGTACATCCTGATCAGATGGCTTACCTGGATCAACACTGGTGGACCATGGATATCAATCATATCCTATAGGCTTAAATTATTCTTGCATACCAGATCAGGTCATCCTGTTATTTCACCCGTGTAGGAAATTTCGATCCTACACCCCCCGTGTAGAATGAGTCACGTGAATGACGTCATATATTCAAGTTATTGACGTCATTTATAAAAACGGATAGCGTTAATGTCAATATTTCAGCATAAGGAAAATAAAAAAGTTTGTATACATACATAGAAATGTTATAAATAATAAAAGGTATGCAAGAAAAAGTATCTTGCATGAGACATTCGGTAAAGATGGAAAAATCTTTCACCTCGGGTGAACTGTTTTGGCGGGAACTCGGGAGAGCCTCGTTCCCGCAAAACAGTTAACCCTCGGTGACAGATTTTTCCATCTTCACCTCACACTCATGCATGATACTTATAATATGTTGTATAAATTGTTTGTGCTTGGTGACGATCATTTGAATATGTCATAAACTGACATTATGTTATAATTTTTACTTGTTTTAAACAGTCACCTTTGTTAGCATCCACTTTTTGGCACTCCCTTGAGTGGCTGCTTAATACAGTTTTGACTCTATACATGTACATTAAATTGGCATTCTATCTTTTTAGGATTTAACATCTTCAATAAAGAAAGAAAAACTCAAAGATGGTAAAATTGAAGAACAAATAGACTCATACGTGTCCGGTCGTCAGTTTAAAAAATACGAAAATGAAGACGTTAAATCAATAACTGCCCTATATAAACAATGGACCGAGGAAAGAGACACTAGCGTGAAAATGTATATGAAAGAACAAGCACGACTGAAGAAAATGGAAGATATTCAGTCGAAACTAGCTTTGCTTCAGGAACGCGAGGAGTTGTTGACGTATTTTGATAACGAGGTCACTGTAAGGTCATTAGCTAGGACACGCAAAGAGGAGGAGGAGGAAGTGGAATCGGAGGAAGAATACGTCGAGGCGCCAGGAGAACGAAACGTTAAACAGAAGATCAAGAGAAAATAGACAGTGATTGATTGTTGTAGTGTTATTATTACTGGAAAGTTTTTCGTGGTCAATTTACTTTTAACATGTGTGTGACCAGTGTAGATACAGATCAGCTAGAACATTTTTCCCATCTGATCTGGGTCTACACTGGTTGTGTCTTGCTCAGAAATAACCTAATGAATTTAAAAGTGAAAAGTGTAGATCCTGATCAAATGGCTTGGATGTGCTGGCTGATCTGGATCTATAGAGACATATGTTATAAACAATGTCACAAGTGATAACAATGAAACTACAATTTAAAGGACTTAATCCATGCAAAATATATTTAAATCATAATAGCAAAGTATGAAAAGATTACGCTTTAAATTCACAAGCACATTCCAGAGGTTCAGATTAATCAGCAACATCAACATAACTATTGTGGTATCATTTATTACTGTGCATTCCTTTTTAAAATCGTCGGGATAAATTTCGCGCAAAAGCCACAAAATGATATATGCATATAGACATAAATCCATGCAATTGTATTATTTCATATTATTACATGGTGTTGTTGCGATGGGAATTAAATGTGCAATCAACTCTGCATGCAATGTGTGAAATTTAAACCCGCGCGATGTATTGTGATACCACAGTATGCTGCTACATAGCTACATGTGATATTATGCTTTCATTTCATAAAGCTGCTACATAAGTATTGCAGACTGGTACTGGCATTTATTAACCAATTACTCCATGTATATGCATTTTATCGCATGTGCGACCAGTATAGATCTAAATCAGTCATCACATCTGCACTGTTTGCTATTAGGTCAGAAAAAACCTTATTCCGTAACTCAAAAAGTGAACAGTGCAGATCCTGAACAGATAGCACTTATCCTGATCAGATGGCACTGATCTGGATCTACAGTCTAGATTCTACACTGTTCACCTACACCATAAAGATGTATATATTGAGGAAAGGATTAAACAAAATAACCAAAGAAATGTCAAATTAAATTGTTTACTGATTAGTTTCCTTGGGAGATAAATCCTGATAAAGGGAAAGACACATTGTTTAAAAGTATTGAAGAGTACTGAAAATTGTATTGAAAAAGGACAAGAGAAATACAAAGACGTTAATGGAACGAGTTACTGTAAATCAATGGAAGCATTGAATTGTGTTGTTCTGCTTTTCATTGATGTATAAACTGTCAGAATGTTTACACTAAATTTTCATAAAAGCCCAAGGCTGCTTTCAGTCACCCGATTTGGTTTAAGGGGTTCTTACATTTGTATTATGAATAGAATTGTATGGTAAAAATTGAAATATAATTATTAATACATTTATTTCTCGTTTATTTATGTAGTAATTGTGAAATGTTCAAAGTAATAACGCCATCCGAATATGGAGCTGCCTCACTGAGAAATAAAACACCCTAGTGTGGCAATCAGGTAATAGCTAATCACTGTTTGTAGGACATTTGTTTTCATGATTTCGTTATCAGGTTTGATTAAAGACATTCAATTCCAAATATACATACAATTTGGAGTAAATTCAAAGAGTATCAGATGTCATTAAAATCAGAACTTTCTCACCTCAAAACAAAGTTCTGACTGTATACATTTATTGTACGAGATCTTATTGGTGGGACAAAACAAGGGATATGGGGGAGGAAAGGGAGTGGGTAGTTGAAGTTGGAAAACAACAACAATAAAAATTTGAAAGGTTCATATAGTTTCATCATTAATCGCCATTATTAAAAAAATCCAGTTGTTGTCAAAATGTGTAATAAAATAACATTTTAGTAATAAGAAATTGGTTTATATTTGTAAGTTCTTTCTAAATTTAGTAAAAACTAAAATATCACTAAAAATGACCGAAGGTACCTTTTCCCGTGACGTGCCCCATTTGTCAGGTGAGGATACGTGTGGGTGGTGTTTCATAGTATTTACCAATTGTGTGACGAACAGATCAATTACTCTCTTAATGAGAATACGGTTGAGCTGAGGAATTGTTTTTAATATTTAAGAATATTAAGTGTTATCTCACAAGCTTCTACATCAAATTGAAAAAAATAGTTTAACGATTCATGGTGGATTAGTATCCTGAAGCTGTTTTATACATGCAACATTTGTGCGGCTTAGTCCGAATTTTTGCTTATATCGCGTTGCGGTTATAGCACGGTCATGGACACCGTTGACAGCTATATAACAGAGCCAAATCGGTGTCCGTGGGGGGGGGGGGGGGGGCGTTGCTCCCGCTGGATCTTCCCCTGAACATATTCTTCCATTTAAATATTCAGAATGATTATTTTTTTGGCATTACAGAACCAGGTAACAATTTATCCGTGACATTGAGATTTTTTTTTGTCCCGAAGTTGATCACATCGTGAGATAGTAATGTCGGGGCGCCGGTGTACGGGATAACAAGGCAACACGAAACGCAATTCACATAACGAGGCACCGTCCTGATTCGTCACCGTGATACATGTAAGTCAAAGAAAGCGAGAGAGACAATAAGTGGATTAAAACTTTACTTCACTATGTGATATTTCTGGTTTCCCATTAGCAAACAGTGTAGATCAAGATCAGCTGGCACATCTGTGCCATCGCCGTCTGATCAACAACTACACTGTTTACTTTTAGATTTATTCGGCTACTTCTGATCAAGAATGAAACAGTGTAGATCAGACGTGCCAGCTGACCTGGATGTACAATTGTTGCCCAGCGATAAAAGAAGTATCCATGGAGTAAAGGGCCAAGGTTAATATCTAATGAGTCAGCAGTTTAATGTTTCAAAATAATTGCTACAATACCTTCACTGGTAATTCAATATCAGTTTTATTTGTATACTAAGTAGGCCTACATTTGTAATTATTATTTAACTGAATAGCTAAAAAAAGTAATATTAAACTGTGTATAGAAAACTTTAAAAAATGCACATTCCTTTTATAACACATTTTAATTTTTTTTCCAGAGCAGTTTGGTATAGGACAGTTTCCGAGAGGAGAAGAATTTGAGTGCAGTTATTATAGATCTTGTAAGATTGGTATTTATTATAAACTATGTACATGTTTGATATTTATTTTATGAACGAAATGATGTAGATATAACTAATATTTAGTTTTTCTTATCTCACCAGGACTAAAGGTTATATAACTGAGATTTGAAGCCAGTCTCATATCTCCAGCTCTAGACAAGTCTCCGTTTCGGCCAATCAGATCCTTGAGATTTGAGACTGGTTTCCATTCTCAGTTTTTCTTAACTGACCAAGTTTTGAGTCAAGTGTTATTCGGAGTAAGAGGGTTTATTTCTTTTTTATTGCAAATTGTACCAATTATACACTAAAACAATGCTTCAATTTCACTCCATTTATTTGTTGGTATGGCAGTTGCTCTTACCCCCCAAAAATCTGTGTTACAATATCCGCACCTCCTCTCCCCAAAAAAAGTTTGCGCATGTTACCGCAATAGCTGGGTTACTACCTATAACATGTATAAGGAATCTATAACTTCAGTCGTAAGGGTTGTATCTGACATAACTGTTTTGAAGATCCTGTTTTGAACCATAATTCACAACACTCATATACAGCAAGCTGTTTAAGTGCTACTAATAACACCATTAAACTGTGTCTGTTTTGGATATGGGAGTTAACATATGAATTTAACTCAAAGATGGTACAATTATATGTAGACAGACTGTTTGAAATACAATAAATGATTTAACAATATTAAATATACACTTTTAAATATTCTTAGGGTTTACCAAACGAATGTATGATATCATGGTTTTTGGAATACCTGTTAAAACAGCAACAAAAATGACAGATCAAATTCATAGCAACTCAGCTTTATTCTCAAACTTAACTTGCACACTGCCATATTTTTTGTGAGCAAATTTTCATAGCTATGCCCAGTAACAAATGTTAATTTTGTATTTTTATGTTTTATGGGTTTGAGTTATTTCACCAAGACAATTTGTACTTGTTTTGTGATACGAGAACCTGTTGGGGCAAGTGTGAGGTTGGTGCACCCTAGAACCTGGTTTAAACCCCCAGTGGCAATTTGTTTCCAATGCGGTAACCCCTCTGGTTCTCACTTTCGTTATTTGTTTGTGGCGTCCATTTTGAAACTGATTATTGTAATATTCCTCTCTACTTTTTGGCTGTGTGGTGAAGTGCATGATGTGGCCATTCCTGATATGCATATTTCATTTTTTTTTTCAAAAATAAGGCGATACATAGGGGACTTTTTCTTCTTTGTTCTTCAAAAAGACTTTAGGTCAGGGTCACATTGAGAGTAACCCCCCCCCCCCTTCTTTACTTGAATTTTTTATTCGGACAATGTACCAGAGGGCAACACAAATGTTCAACTTGTTTTCCATCGTTTTTACAACCAGGATTTTATCACTGTGGAAGATAAGTGTAAAAATAGCAAAAGAATAATACTAGGGTTGCATGCAAGACTGTTGTAACTACATTGCAGTAAAGAAGTTATGGCAGTCTTGCATGCAGCCTCCGAATAGTGCATTACTTGTACTTATACATGTACTTTTAGGGGATAGATAGGGACCACTTTCTTTGTTCTTCAGACATACTTTAGGTCAGGGTCACATTGAGGAGTTATCCCTCTTCTTCATTTTTTAACCAGGTTTTCTTTAGAAAAATCTTGGTTATTAGATTGAGGTATGTCGTTGGGCGGGCGGGCGTCAACATTTTGTGAAGTTTTTTTGTGAAAGTTGTGTTTTTCTCAGTAACCATTCAAGGTACAACTTTGAAACTTAACATAGTTGTCTGACATATCAATACCAATTATCAGGACAAGTTTCATAATCCCTGACTGTATTTTGATAAAGTTATGCCCCTTTTTCACTTAGAAATTTTGTGAAGTTTTTTGTGAAAGTTGTGTTTTTCTCAGTAACCATTCAAGGTACAACTTTGAAACTTAACATAGTTGTCTGACATATCAATACCAATTATCAGGACAAGTTTCGTAATCCCTGACTGTATTTTGACAAAGTTATGACCCTTTTTTTCACTTTGAAATTTTGTGAAGTTTTTTGTGAAAGTTGTGTTTTTCTCAGTAACCATTTAAGGTACAACTTTGAAACTTAACATAGTTATCTGACATCTCAATACCAATTATGAGGACAAGTTTCGTAATCCCTGACTTATTTTGACAAAGTTATGACCCCTTTTTCACTTAGAAATTTTGTTAAGTTTTTTGTGAAAGTTGTGTTTTTCTTAGTTACCTTTCAAGATATAGCTTTGAAACTTTACATAATTGTTTGACATCACAGTACCAATTATCAGGTCAAGTTTCATAACCCCTGACTGTGTTTTGCAAAAGTTATGCCCCTTTTTGACTTAGATTTCTTGTTAAGTATTTTGTGAATGTTATCTTTTGATGCCAAATTGCCTGTTGACGCTTAGCTTGGTTTGTTGGTAGCTTATATCAACAGGCAGCTTGAGATTGCTACCCAGGTGTCTGTGATAAAGGTCAAGGTCACTTGCTAAATATAGAAATTCAGCTTACCCTCAATAACTTGAGTTTGCTTTTACCTCTGGATACCAAACTTAGTATATGAGTAGCTGATATCAAAAGACAGCTTGGAATTGACACCAAACTTGGTTTGTGGGTAGCTTATATCAAGACTCTACTTAGGATTGATACCCAGGTGTCTGTGATAAAGGTCTATGTCATTTTTGCTGAAAATAGAAATTTAGGTTTCTCCTTATTACTTGGGTTAGCTGTGATCTATTGACACTAAACTTTCTTTGGGTAGCTGATACCAAGACGCAACTCGGGATTTCTACTCAGAAGTCTGTGATCAAGATCAAGGTCACGGTTGCTAAAAATGGAAGTTCAGTTTCTTCATATCAGATATTTTCTTTACAAAAGTATAAGTATTAAATGAAAACCTGGTTTTCGGCGCGTGGCGACGATTTTTTCTTGTTTATTCAGACAATGTACCAGAGGGCAACACAAATGTTCAACCTGTTTTCCATCGTTTCTGCGACCACGATTTCATCACTGTGGAAGATAAGTGTAAAAATAGCAAAATAATAATACTAGGGTTGCATGCAAGACTGTTGTAACTACATTGCAGTAAAGAAGTTATGGCAGTCTTGCAGGCAGCCTTCGAATAGTGCATTACTTGTACTTATACATGTACTTTTATATTACAGTTTGCAAACATGATACAAGACCTTCCAGCAACTTTGAGTACATAGCCAAACAGATTTTCCACAGGTATGTATATTTAACCTGTTTCTTCATCTATACATATTTGGATTACTTATTTAAGGCTCCCAATCCATTGGCTGTGAATTTAATTCTAGCCTAGGGCTATTGATCCATGGACTATGGCTTTGATAATCATATAGGGCTACTTTTTTCGATACTCGTCTATAGCTACCAATCAATGAGCTGTGTCTTGGATACTCATCAAGGGATACCAATCCATGGCCTTTTGACATTGTACTTATATTATGGCTACTTTCCTGTTTACTGTGAAAATTGATATTTGTCTAGGGCTAAATGTCCATCATATGTGTATTATATACTCATTAAGGCAAAATAATCCATTAGCTGCGGATCTGATATGATGAACAGTTGATAACCGTTTAGGGATACAAATCCATGGGCTGTGGATTTGATACTTGTTATTGGCTTCCAATCCATCAAATGTGGATGTGGTACTTGTTGAGTTTTCATTATCTGACCAAGTTTTGAGGCAAGTGTTATTCGGAGTAAGAGGGTTTATTTCTGTTTTATTGCAAATTGTACCAATTATACACTAAAATCATGATTTGTCACTCAAGTTATTTGTTGGTAAGGCACTTGCTCTTACCCTCAACAAATCCTTAACAAATATGTTTTACAATATCCAGGAGATGCAGATTTAAATTTTAATACTAGTACAAAAAATGTATTGGGATATGGATCCATGCACTGTGGAATTGATACTTATCTAAGATTAACAATTCATGGGATGCAGATGTGATAATTAGCAATACCAATCTGAGATTTAGCAGACTGTCAAAAGTGTTTTAAATGTGTTTAAGTTCATTATTAGATTCTTAAAAATGTTAAAAAGACAACAACACATGAGTATAATTATATTTATTTTACAGATTCCGCCATTGCAATACAAGTATACCTATTAAGGACAGTATTATGCATGCAGTGGTCCGAGGTTATTTGGAGCAAGGTGAAATTGTAGACGGCCTTATAGAAATGATAAAAGATAAGGTAAGCTGTTTGTTAATACACTCTAAGAACCACGGGTGCATATGCAGTTTCTGAGAAGTTAGCTTAACACTTTACTTCATATATACCTGTTTTAACGCGTGTGCAACCAGTGCCAATCCAGATTAGCAAGCACATCTATGCCATCTGATCTGGATCTGGACTGGTTGCTTCTTGGTCAGAAATAACCTAATGAATCCAAAAGCAAACAGTGTAGAACTGTGTCTGCTCATTATAGAATTAAAACATTTGGGTTGTTTAATGTGCATGAAGCCACACTGAATTTCAACAAAAAATGTTTTCCATATCCCAGAAAATGCAGTAAATTAGAAATTATATTTTAAATTACTCTTCTTTTTATTCTTACCTTAACAAATATTTGGAAAATGTCCTATTCCCTAAATGGTGAAAAAAAAGTTAAAAATGTGATTTTGAACTACATTTCTATATAGAGCTAAATCTATTGTACTTACTAAAATCATCAACTGCATATACATATTGCATTTATTTTCAGTCCATGTATGGTATTTTCCCAGATGTTTATTCCATGTGTATGCTGCTAGACTATTTCATAGAGAAAAAAGATTACCAAGGTATGAGTTCACACATTTTTTCAGTTTCCAAAGTTAAGCAACTGCATGTTCAGGGAACATACTGCTGAATAATAGCATTTTGTATAGTTTTGTGATGGGAAACTTGTGTGAAATCAACATGATCAATGTCCAACAAAATTTAACAATGGATTGGCTAAATTTTTATAAAAACTCCATACAGTTGCATAAATTTATGCCCAATATAAATTCAATACAGTTGTGTGAATTTATGTTCAATATAAAATCGGTACAGTTGTGTGAATTTATTTTTAATATAAATTCAATACAGTTGTGTGAATTTATGTTCAATAAACAATCAGTACAGTTGCATGTGAATTTATGTTCAATATAAAATCTATACAGTTGCATGAATTTATGCTCAATATAAAATCAATACAGTTGTGTGATTTGTGCTCAATATAAAATCAATACAGTTGTGTGTATTTTGCTTAATATAAAATCAATACAGTTTTGCCAGCAAAATATGTAAGTTTTATTGCTGATGTTTCAGTTGCTGCACAGATGGCCTATGAAGTAATGCTGCAAGAGGAATACGAGCATCAGCTGAGGAATCTACTGTCACTGTACGCTGCAGTCAAACATCTCAATCATACCATGAACTTGGAAAGGAACACACCTGAAACATCCACAAAAACAACAGATGAGGTATCTGAAGGATTGTAGAAATGTTTTAATGCCCCTTTTTGCTAGAAAAAAATTAAGGATAAAGCAGAACTGAAGCACAGAATATTCTTTTTTGCAGTTAATAATACTTTTGTCACAAAAATTGATAGCTGCTTTGGTAACAAATAACAGAAAATTCTTCTTTATTTATTTATTTATAAAGCTTTAATGCATACATGATATTTGTTTGTTTCGGTGAAATGTTGATTTTATTTCACATGCAAACACCAGAAACTGATACTTTCACGAGTTGCAAAGCCACGAGTGAAAATGTCAGTATACGGTGTTCACAAGTGAAGGAAATTATAAAATTAATATTTTACTGAAATAAACACATATCCTTTATATCTTAAAGCATATTCACATTTAAAATGCAATATACTCAATATTTTTTTCTTTAAATAGTTTTTCTTGCAAAATCTGACCTTTTTTTCCCAAATTCTCCTGTATCAAAATGACCTCAAACTCACAATAAGGTCAGGTCAAAAGTGAAAACGTTATAATTTTCTGTCATCGAAATGCAAGAATCTAGAACCTGCATCTATTGAAATCCCTGGCCACAATAACCAGGGTTTTCTTTTCAAATTTCAGGAAATACAGTATGTAGCAATCCCAATAATAAGAAATCCTTACTATGATGACCACTTTGACATCAAAGATGAACGGTTCCTGTTGGGCAAAACACTGTATAATCTGAGCCGACATACAGAAGTTCTGGATGGGCCGGTATCCAGATCCTTACAGCTGATTGGTCTAGGACTTTATGAGAAATTCGAATTAGCCAATCGGCTTTTAGCAGAGTGGATGACAGATGCAAGCAATGAGCATTTGGTCTATAAAGAAGCGGTATGTATGCTTGTATATTGTGCTGAAATCTACCTGATGTATTCATGCACATTTTCTCTCTCAACATTTTGTATTGGATATTGTTCTAAATTACAACAAAACATAATTGTTTGAACTTTTAATTGTTAGAACTGGAATTGTACAGTTACCTTTAAACTGGGAATAAATGCCCAGTAAATTAATGACAATGTTGCCATAAAATTGCATAGGGAATTTACTTCCGATTATTAGAATAATATTCCGGTCTGGATATCATATGCATGCTTCGATAGAGATAACAACTTTACTGAGAAAATCGGTCCAGATGAGCATGAATCATCATTGCTCATATAATAAATACAACCAAATTCTAACAAAATCTGACTAGTCATAAAAAGTAAATATTGATGTTTTTAAGGGCATTCTAAAATATGAGTATAATACATCTTTCATTTCCATGTCATAAAGCAGGTTGTGATGGCAACCGGTTGTTTATATTCACAATTGAAAAAATGTGACAGAGAGGAAAATTGACACCTTTCCGAAATATGAAATTGCTATTTTAAACATTTTTGTACACTGTTATTGCAGATGTGAATTTTAACATTTCAGCTGGATTGGTACAAAATTTTCCGGAGCTCGGCTCTAATAAGGGATGCCAATGCTGAACCTAGTGTGGGAGATAAAACTATCAATAATGAAATAGAGTTGTTAAAGTATTATGTTGTTATGCAGACTTGAATTTTAATATTTCAGCTGGATTGGTACAAAGATTTCCTGAGCTCAGCTCCAACAAGGGATGCCAATGCCGAGCCTAAGGGTATGGGAGATAAAACTGTTGATGATGAAATAGAGCTGTTAAAGCTAACTGATGAGGAGAAAAGTTACCGCCTATCACAGCTACAGGTATCCCTATACGCCTTTCCAATAAACAGTTTCGCAGTCCTGTACGAGTTACTTCCCGCGACAGAAAATCAATCCAAAACGAGGCTCTGCAGGATATCTGAACGATCGGGCTAATGGCTTAATCACATAATAGCTAACCTTATCCGCTATATTGCAGGTCTGCGTTCGTCGCCGGCGGTGAAAAAATAAGTTGCTGGTCTGTTATTCTAGCCAGACTTTTTTTTTTTACTATTTGTTAGATATTTAGATTTTTAATGATTTAAGAACATGTACCATTCTTGTTGATAGTAGGCAGTATGAAACGCAATTTGGACAAACATAAGCATAAATTTTACCAATTATGTACAACAATTTCTTCTTAATATCTTTTCTGCTGAAAATATATTTTACTGGTGTAAATGTTGCGAATTGCTAAGGCTAGTAATGCGCTATTATCCGGAAATCGTGATATGTCAACATCTGGTTACATGATCTGTAGACAAAAAATACAATCTGAATTTGTTCATACTTACACAATTGAACAATAGAATTGTCCTAAAAATTTAAGGCGTTTATGGTCAACGAATAAATAATTTGAATATTTAAAATGTTACGTATACTTCACAAGCAAATATGATTGATTCTGTCTTGAAATAAAACAGGATCGGAAATCTGATTGTTTGTTGTAGAAGTATCATTCGTAGAATAAAATCCAAGGATTTACATGATTTAGATGCCGGCTTCCAAAAAGATGGGAATATTTATATCACAATATGGTTGAATATCCAATTTAGATTTCTTAGGTTTGACAGATTGTAATTTTGGCATAAAAGCCCAAACTCTTAATTAAACATATATAAAATGTTTTGACAAGATTTGTTTCTTATTGACGGCTTTTGTTTCTAAAACGTGTCGTAATGTTGATTAAGAATCCATTTAAGTGCTAAATCAATTACATTTGCTGGCACATCCAGTAGTTAAAGGACTCCGAAATACTTAAGAATTGGGAGGTGTAGATACCTGTAAACAGAAATTACACGATCTCTATTGGTCAATGATATCTGCCCCTTTAAGTAATTGACAGATGACCCCATGTGCGAGACAGTTTGACATGTTTATGGCATGCCGCCTTCAAAATCAATCGCCGCCGACATAATCACAACATGATGTCAGTAGTTGAATAGACACGCTAATCCGGAAACGAGACTCAATTAAGCCGTGAAGAGAACCCTGCGACTGTCTGTTAGTTCAAGTCGTTTAGTGTTTAATGCGAGGAATAATGAATTGACACTTTTAGTCAGAAACCTGATTGTTTTATCAATTATTTTCAAAAATATCATGACGCTGATGTATTATTACTAATTCAAAGAGAAAATACATTTTTCAAAAAATAATTTTATGATAAAAATGAAAGTTGTAGGTACATATTCCCTATTACGTTATTACAGCGCGCAATCATTTTTCCTGTAAAGCAGTCACGTGATTGGACAGGGGAGGTAACCAAATAAATTCATTGAATTATTGGAAAGACATAAACAATTCCATGTGGCAATACATACATTTATTTGTTGCATTCTTATTGGTTGCAAACAGACATATACATGAGTTAAAATATGGCATTAATACAATGAGTATCTGTGAAAACATACTGGCAGTTGCTGTTCAAGCAAAATTGCTATTGCAACCATTGAAACCCTTCACTCCATATATTTAAGGAATGATTCTTATTTGGTGCGGTTCATGCAGATTGGACGTGCACACGAGAGCTGGCAAATCCATAAAGCGCGCTAGCATGAACCGCACCAAAATAAGAATCATTACTTATATTTACATTTTATTCATTTTTTTCTTTAAATAAACTTAAGTCGAACGCTTTCAAAAATTAGTATTAAGTGAAAAGGGGGAGTAATACGTGGGAGTTTTCAATAGTAACAGCCATGACGTTACTGACGTCATTACGGGTCATGCGGTTCATGCAAAATGAACCGAATTTTTTTAAACGAAGAAATCAATAGGAATGTAAATATTTGCATTTTATTGCATGGGTGACCAGTGTAGATTTCAGATCAGCCAGCACATCAAGGCTATCTGATCATGATCTGCACTGTTCGACAAATGGTCAGTTATAATCTGTTAAATATAATATCAAAAAGTATAAGATCTTGATTAAATGGCACAGATGTGCCCGCTGATTCTGGAACTGTACTGTTCCCCAACGCAAGGTTATATATGGGGAAAATGGTTTAAAAGCAGCATCATGGCAAATTCTTTGAATACACTAATCTGGTCAGAAATAACCTGATTAATCTTCAAGCGAGCATTGTACATCCTGATCAGATGGCTTACCTGGATCAACACTGGTGGACCATGGATATCAATCATATCCTGTAGGGTTAAATTATTCTTGCATACCAGATCAGGTCATCCGGTTATTTCACCCGTGTAGGAAATTTCGATCCTACACCCCCCCCCCCCCCCCCCCCCGTGTAGAATGAGTCACGTGAATGACGTCATATATTCAAGTTATTGACGTCATTTATAAAAACGGATAGCGTTAATGTCAATATTTCAGCATAAGGAAAATAAAAAAGTTTGTATACATACATAGAAATGTTATAAATAATAAAAGGTATGCAAGAAAAAGTATCTTGCATGAGACATTCGGTAAAGATGGAAAAATCTGTCACCTCGGGTGAACTGTTTTGGCAGGAACTCGGCAGAGCCTCGTTCCCGCAAAACAGTTAACCCTCGGTGACAGATTTTTCCATCTTCACCTCACACTCATGCATGATACTTATAATATGTTGTATAAATTGTTTGTGCTTGGTGACGATCATTTGAATATGTCATAAACTGACATTATGTTTTAATTTTTACCTGTTTTTAAGTCACCTGTGTTAAGCAGCCACTTATTGTCACTCCCTTGAGTGGCTGCTTAATTCAGTCTGAATACAATTTTAAACATGAAAATTAAATTAGTATTATATATCTTTTCAGGATCTAACATCTTCAATAAAGAAAGAAAAACTCAAAGATGGCAAAATTGAAGAACAAATAGATTCATATGTGTCAAGTCGTCAGTTTAAAAAATACGAAAATGAAGACATTAAATCAATAACTGCCCTTTATAAGCAATGGGCAGAGGAGAGGGACACTAGCGTGAAAATGTATATAAAAGAACAAGCACGTCTGAAGAAAATAGAAGATATTCAGTCCAAACTAGCTTTGCTCCAGGAGCGCGAGGAGTTGTTGACGTATTTTGATAACGAGGTCACTGTAAGGTCATTAGCTAGGACACGCAAAGAGGAGGAAGAGGAAGTAGAATCGGAGGAAGAATATGTCGAGGCGCCAGGAGAACGAAATGTTAAACAGAAGATCAAGAGAAAATAGACAGTGATTGATCGTTGTAGTGTTATTATTACTGGAAAGTTTTTGTGGCGAATTTACTTTTAACATATGTGTGACCAGTGTAGATACAGATCAGCTAGAACATTTTACCATCTGATCTGGATCTACACTGGTTGCGTCTTGCTCAGAAATAACCTACTGATTTAAAAGTGAACAGTGTAGATCCTGATCAAACGGCATGAATGTGCTGGCTGATCTGGATCTACGCTATTTACCCAAGCAATACAGGTATATATATGAATTTAAGTGTTTAAACAAAGACATATGTTATAAACAATGTCACAAGTGAAAACAATGAAACTACAATTTAAAGGACTTAATCCATGCAAAAAAGTATTTAAATCATAATAGCAAGAAGGAAAAAAGAACGCTGCAAATTCACAAGCACATTCCGGAGGTTCAGATTAATCAGCAACAACAACAATATTACTGTGCTCTCATCATGCTCATTTAATCGCACAAAAGCCACAAAATGATAGACATAAATCCATGCAATTGTATTATTTCATATTATTACATGGTGTTGTTGCGATGGGAATTAAATGTGCAATCAACTTTGCATGCAATGTGTGAAATTTAAACCCGCGCGATGTATAGTGATACCACAGTATGCTGCTACATAGATACATGTGATGTTATGCTATCATTTCATAAAGCTGCTACATATGTATTGCAGACTGGTACTGGCATTTATACTGGCTTTTCCATGTATATGTCTTTTATCGCATGTGCGACCAGTATAGATCCAGAGCAGTCATCACATCTGCACTGTTTGCTGTTAGGTCAGAAAAAACTTATACCGCCACTCAAAAAGTGAACAGTGCAAATCCTGAACTGATGGCTCTTATCCTGATCAGATGGCACTGATCTGGATCTACAGTCTAGATTCTACACTGTTCGCCTACACCATAAAGGTGTATATATTGAGGAAAGGATTAAGCAAAATAACCAAAGAAATGTCAAATTAAAAATTGTTTACTGATTAGTTTCATTGGGAGACAAATCCTGATAAAGAGACCCTAACAGTGTATTTATTAAGGAACTGGTTACAAAAATCCCTAAAAAAAGTCAGATAAGATAAATATTTACTGATTAACTTCAGTAGGGGATAAATTCTGATAAAAGGAAAGACACATTGTTTAAAAGTAGTGAAGAGTACTGAAAATTGTATTGAAATAAGACAAGAGAAATTCATGGACGTTAATGGAACGAGTTACTGAAAATCAATGGAAGCATTGAATTGTGTAGTTCTGGTTTTCATTGATGTATAAACTGTCAGAATGTTTACACTAAATTTTCATAAAAGCCAAAGGTTGCTTTCAGTCACCCGATTTGTTTAAAGAGGTACTTACATTTGTATTATGAATAGAATTGTATGGTAACAATTGAAATATAATTAGTACATTTATTTCTTGTTTATTTATGTAGTAATTGTGAAATGTTCAAATTAATACCACCATCCAAATAAGGAGCTTCCTCACTGAGAAATAAATCACCCTAATGTGGCAATCAGCTTATAGCTAAACACTGTTTGTAGGACATTTGTTTTCATGATTTCGTTTGATCAGGTTTGATTAAAGACATTCAATCCCAAATATACATACAATTTGGAGTAAATTCAAAGAGTATCAGATGCCATTAAAATCAGAACTTTCTCACTTCAAAACAAATTTCTGACTGTAACTTAATACATTTATTATACCCCCGCTTCGAAGAAGAGGGGGGTATACTGTTTTACCCTTGTCCGTGCGTCCGTCCGTGCGTCCGTCCGTCCGTAACAAAATTTCCGTCGCAGTTTTCTCAGCAACTATAACATGCAGCAGCCTGATATTTTGCATATTGCTTTATCATATAGTCCCATATGGTGTAAAGCAATTTCATGCTCCTTGCTCATCTACTTCCTGTTTGCCGCATATTTTTAGATTTTGTTACTAAAAAGGTGCATTACATCGACCAAAAGGCATGTTAATTTTCCGTCGCATTTTTCTAAGCAACTATAACATGCAGCAGCCTGATATTATGCATATTGCTTTATCCTATAGTCCCATATGGTGTAAAGCAATTTCATGCTCCTTGCTCATCTACTTCCTGTTTGCCGAATATTTTAGGTTTTGTTACTATAAAGGTGCATTACATCAACCAAAAGGCATGTTAATTTTCCGTCACAGTTTTCTAAGCAACTATAACATTCAGCAGCCTGATATTATGCATAATGCTTTATCCTATAGTCCCATATGGTGTAAAGCGATTTTATGCTCCTTGCTCACCTACTTCCTGTTCACCAAATACTTAGATTTTTACACATAGTTGACATACATGCACAATTTCCGTCGCAGTTTTCTAAGCAACAATAACATGCAGCAGCCTGATACTTTGCATAATGCTTTATCCTAAAGTCCCATATGGTGTAACGCGATTTTATGCTCCTTGCTCATCTACTTCCTGTTTAACGAATACTTAGATTTGTGCACATAGTTGACATACATGCACAATTTCCGTCGCAGTTTTCTAAGTAACTATAACATGCAGCAGCCTGATATTTTGCATAATGCTTTATCCTATAGTCCAATATGGTGTTAAGAGATTTTATGCTCCTTGCTCATCTACTTCCTGTTTACCGAATACTTAGATTTGTGCACATAGTTGACATACATGCACAATTTCCGTCGCAGTTTTCTAAGCAACTATAACATGCAGCAGCCTGATATTTTGCATAATGCTTTATCCTATAGTTCCATATGGTGTAAAGCGATTTTATGCTCCTTGCTCATCTACTTCCTGTTTACCGAATACTTAGATTTGTGCACATAGTTGACATACATGCACAATTTCCGTTGTAGTTTTCTTAGCAACTGAAACATGCAGCAGCCTGATATTTTGCATAATGCTTTATCATATATTCCCATATGGTGTAAAGCGATTTAAAACTCCTTGCTCACCAATCTTCCTGTTCACCGAATAAATAGATTTTTATATATAGATGACATACATGCACAATTTGTGTCGCATTTTAAAAAGATGCGAACATTATTTCTGTATACTCTGACAAAGCTGTATTGCGGGGGTATTAATCACCTTCAGTGATAGCTCTTGTTTTACGAGATCTTATTGGTGGGCCAAAACAAAGGATACAAATGCTGTGACTGGGGGAGGGAAGGGAGTGGGTAGTTGAAGTTGGAAAACACCAACAATAAAATTTTGAAAGGTTCATATCCTTTTATCATTAATCGCCATTATTTAAAAATCATGTCGTAACAAATAAACTTTTAATGTATGTTGTTAGTATCCTATGTTAATACATGCAAACTCTTGACACAGCAATGTTGGATGAATCGCATTTTACATTTGTCAGGTTAGGATACGGGTGGGCGGTGTTTCACAGTATTTTCCAATTGTGTGACGAACAGATCAATTACCCTCTTAATTAATGAGAATAAGGATGAGCTGAGGAATTGATTTTAATATTTAAGAATATTAAGGGTTATCTCACAAGCTTCTACATCAAATTAACGATTCATGGTGGATTAGTATCCTGAAGCTGTAATATACATGCAACATTTGTGAGGCTTAGTCCGAATTTTTGCTTATATCGAGTTGCGGTTAGAGCACGGTCATGGACACCGTTGACAGCTATATAACAGAGCCTCAGTGTAATTAAAACAAAAGTATTTTAGAATTCAAAATACGTGGCAATTAACTCACTCAGCACCCACAAGACACTCCTTTTTAAATTGTTCTGATGTTGTCCAAAATATTTATTTGCTTCAGCAGCAAAAATAAACTAATAAAAAAACATGTATTTTAGCCTCCCCCATCCCCTCGAAACTCCCACTCTTGCCTAAAATGTATCATCACTCAAGCAGCTGATGCTTATCACAGAAAATTACATGTTTGTAAGGAAATATTTTATCTTTCCCAACCTTCCTCCCATCCTCCTCACATACACTCAGTGGTTATACAAGGATGTCAATAGTCTACATATATGCCACTTGGCTGCATTGTTCCGGGGTCTCACATTCAGTGACATCATGTAGCAACATAAAGCCTCATCTTTTCTGTTTTCTTCTTCCTTAGACTGTCCTAGAAGATTCAGGGCAGTCTCTCTGTGATGCAAGTTTGATTCAGTAGTAATTGTCCTGGCAAGGTTGAGCAATGCTTGTTGTTGTTGTTGTGCAGGTCTATGGAGCTGGCTGTACACCTTGTACTGCAGGAAGTACAGGAATGGTATGGAGTCTACCAATGCCCAGTCCATCCAGAAGTCATGTCTACCTCTGTATGGCAGATCTTCTTGTGTGGATCTAAACATTTCGTACCTTAATTCTTGAGGTACACAGTTTGCTTCACGTGGCAGAAACCTGACACACCAAGCAGTGTTTTGTTGTATCACACTTACTTCATTTTTCTCTTGGCAAATTCTACCGAACTCTTCAGAAATTTGTGAAGTATTGTATGTAAATGGAGAGCAGTTACAAATCGTTAAAACACATGTGTGTTCCAGTTGTCTGTTAAGATGCACCAGGATTGTTTCACATTGTTCAAAATGCCCTGCACAGTATAGAGCGGATGCCAGTTTGAGGCTGGAGGATGAGAAGTCCGAGTTCAAGCCAGCAGAAAACCACTGTAGGGCTGCTGGAGATACTGCCTGGGAGTGTTGTATATTGACAGATGCTAGTGTTGACCCTATCATAGAACAGAGTAGTGGTGCATAAAGACAGCAGGTTGTTTGCTGCTGTCTGCTTCCAGCCGAATATATGTGACATAGTTTGTAGACATTTTGTGTCAGATTTTGGTAAACAGATGCAACACTGTTATAAGAATTTTTTTTCATCATATCCCTCATATTAAAATCTAATGATGATAATAAGATACCCAATTGTTGTCCCAGTACATTACCAGCAATCCTCTCTGAGGATGACATGCAGTTTGGTAATATTCTGCCTGATTTCACATGAAGCCTGTTGCCAAGTTGATCTATCGATATACCTAGCAGTGATTGCTCTATGTTGGCTGTCAGTGTCATCATAATCTCTACCACCTGCTGTTTGGTCTGAAAGGACAACTTCCCAGCAAGTAGATTGTTAGCAGGTATGATAAAATGTGGACAGTTTTCAGTTAATAAGCAGTGAAGTAAATATTGCAGACATTGATTAAAGCATGGCAGTAAGTTACTATCATTCTATTCACTTGCTCTTGTATCAGCTATACAGTGGAACAATACATTCTTACACATAAAGCTTGATATAGTGTCCCCACATTTTGGTTTTGAATATGTTTTGATTAACATCTTCATCAAGATATAACACCTTATTTGAGTCATGTTAAGACTCAACATCAAACATCTCTCCGCATAAGATGTTGATATTCTCCATTCAGTATCCTCATTTACACCTGCTCTACTTGCAACTGGGACAACAAAGCATCCATGTTCTACAGCATATCTCTTCATATCTGCAGTGGGCCATCCACTCACATTCTGTTTTTGTAGCCATGATTCAGCCTCTTTAGGCCACGATGAACAGTATAGAGCCATGACAGTGTCAGTATCCCATTGATAAGGTCCTCTAATTATTGATTCAGCAGGACCATGTCTTATACTTCTACTGTCCATGCCTTGAAAACAAGCAGATTGTCTCATCAGTACTCTGCCTCTGATGTCTGTGGTGAAGTATTGATGCTGGATGATGTCATGATAAGGAAGAGGAATGTCAGATCTCACTGCCTGTAGCAGGCAGTAGCCTGGTGATGTTGTTTCATCCTGAATCATTAGAAGCTGGCCCTTGCTAAGCTTCCATTCTGACCAGTCCTGTATCACTGATATTGTATTTGGACATATTATTGCATCAACATCTGAGTTGAGATCCAGTGTGGTAGATGCTTCAGTCTGGCTGCCAAAGTAATAGAATGTAGTGTTATTATAATAGCTTAACTGGTTATGGATTTTTATCAAGGTCTCATCCAATAACCACGCCCTCCTCCTCCTCATCACTATTCTCTCGTTGACACCAATATCACTGAGCACCTCAGAGAGTCTCAGTGACAGGTTGTGATAATGATCAGGTGACTGGAACATTCTGTGGAGAAAAACAAAATTGTTAAGATTTGTACTTCTCACTGTCTTCCAACTTTAATTTGAATGTAGAAGAAATGAAAGCATTTTTAGACATTGTTTAATTACTTAAAGAATGGTCATGTGATTGAAAAACATGAACGTGTTTTAGAACACTTATGAACAAAACAGAAAGTGGACTACATAAATTGTAGGCTATTTATAAGACTAAGAAATAATATACTATTATATTAAATATTAATTAAAAATTTTAAAATCTAAATTAGAAAATTGAGATTTAAAAGAAACCTTACCTTCTTATGATTTAAAGCATTGTTGTTTTCAAATTAAAATGTGTTTCTCTAGAGCTGATAGTTGTTACCTGGGAAATTCCTGTTACTATTTTAAGCCCAGCAAAGGGAGAAAACTAGTATTAACTGCAAAATATACTGATTTTGGATTATTGCCATTGTGTATAGCTAACTTATTTAAAATTTCCAAAGGATTTGTAATAATAGTTTGATTAAAAATTCTTCTGATTTAAAAATTGACATATTCAAGTAAATGACCCCATTGATGCTAACCGGTATACACTTGCGCCTGTCAGCTTGTGCAGTCTGAGCTATATTCCGAAAGAAAGTGTGGTTTTTCATCAGCTGCGTACCTTAATGCCTAAATAATTGGTATCAAAATTGAGAGTATCATTTAAACTCTGTAGTTAAACTATCTGTAATATACTCTCAATTTTGATACCAATATTTAGGCATTAAGTAAAGCAGTTAATGAAAAATCCCCCCCCCCAAAAAAAGAACACTGTTTTCTGAAATAGCTGTATAGTATAGACATTAAGAGGTCGCAAACATAGCAAATGGCGAAAACTAGCTTAAATTTCAAAAATGAATTTTCGGGGAAATACTTATTGCCACCTAGATTTTAGTTAAGAAATGTATTTAGCTAAGGATGAACTTACTGTTTGCAAGCTCAATGTAGTCTAATTCATGTTCTCATTACCAAGCACATACTAAATCAAAAGAAAAAACGTTTGCATGAGATCTCTGAAATTCATGGACAATATACCAAAGCAACTCATATCAGATATAAGTATATGCTGGTCTACAATGATGAGTGCCAATTCATCAAAATAATGTTAGGGTTTTCAAGAAATTCAAGGAAACTGTACTGCCTGGTTCAAATCGATAGTAGATTTTGAACCAGGAAGTAAGTTTTCATTGAATTTCTTGAAGTCGGATAATTTTATTTCGGATTATTTGACAGAAATGATCACCACATGTCGCGCGCAACATTTTGGTCGCTATCTTGAAGGTCAATGTCACAGCTTGACTTGTAACAACGTCATGTCTTACCTTAAAATTGTAATTTTAAGTTGGATTTTAAAATTATTTCACAGAAATGATTACCATATTGAGACTACGCATGCGTATGCCTAAAATTCAGATTCCTGGGAGTCTAAAAATGGTTGTTTTTTCTTATTTTTCAATGACAATTCTCAGGATTTCAGGTTAATTAAGAAAATGTTTTGCATGCAACCTCCAAATAGTACATTTAATTGGACTCGCCAGTTTATATTTTAGTTTGCAAACATGATACAAGACCTTCCAGCAGACTTTGAGTCCATAGCCAAACAGATTTTTCACAGGTATGTATATTTAACCTGTTACTGCATTGATGCAGATTTGAATTACATATTTAGCGCTACCAATCCACTGGCTGTGACTTTTATTCTCCTCTAAAACCACCAGTCCATAGAATTAGGAATTGATACTCCATGGGATGAGGATCTGATACTCAACTGAGGCTGTTAATCTATGAGATTGTTATTTAATAGTCATCTTAAGGCAATCCGTAGGCTGTGTGTTTGTTACATCTATAGGGCTACCAATCCATTGACTGTCTGTTTGATACAAATCTGTAGCTACCAATTCATGGGCTGTGTATTTGTGTTTGATACAAATCTGTAGCTACCAATTCATGGGCTGTGTATTTGATACACATCTAGGGATACCAATCCATATGCTGTGTGTTTGATACACATCTATGGTTACCAATCCATGGCTATGTATTTGATACACATATAGGGATACCAATCCATATGCTCTGTATTTGATACACATTTATTGCTACCTATCAATGGGCTGTGTATTTGATACACATCTAGGGATACCAATCCATATGCTGTGTATTTGATACCAGAACACTTTCAATTTATTTGTGCATAAATTTGAATACAGCTGCGTGAATTTATGCCCAATATAAAATCAATACGGTTGTATAAATTTATTCTCAATATAAAATCAATACAGGTTGTGTGAATTTATGTTCAATACAAAATTAATACAGTTGCATGAATTTATGCACATTATAAAATAAATACAGATGTGTGAATGTATGCTTAATACCAATCAATACAGTTGCACTGACAAAATATGGAAGTTTTATTAATGATGTTTCAGTTGCTGCACAGATGGCCTATGGAGGAGTACAAGCATCAACTGAGGAATCTACTTTCACTGTACGCTGCAGTCAAACATCTCAATCATACCATTAACCTAGAAAGGAACACACCTGAAACACCCACAAAAACAGCCGATGAGGTATCTGAAGGATTGTAGAAAAAAATATGGCCCTTTTTGCTAGAAAATAAAATTTAAGGATAAAGCAGAACTTATGCACAGGATATTTATTCTACGTTTGCTGTTAATAATACTTTTTTCACAAAAAATTATAGCTGTTTTGGTAACACATAACAGAAAATTTACCTTATTTATTCATTTATTAGGCTTTAATGCACAGATGATATTTGTTTGTTTTAGTGAAATAATGATTTTATTTCACACGTGAACACCAGAAACCAATATCTTCACGAGTGGCAAAGCCACAAGTGAGAATGTCAGTTTTTGGAGTTCACAAATGAAGGAAGGTAAAATCAATATTTTACTGAAACAAGCACAAATCCTCTATATCTTAAAGCATATTTACATTTAAAATGCAACATACACAATATTTTTTTTTTCTTGCAAAATTTGACCTTTTTCCCCAAATTCTCCTGTATCAAAATGACCTCAAACTCAGAATAAGGTCAGGTCAAAAGTTAAAAAGTTATATGCTGAGAAGAAAAAGTTTTGTCAGTAGGAATTCTTGATACGATACAATTTTTAAACATTAAAATTGAAGACAACAACATCTTTCACCATGAAAATCATTTAATACCCAGTGTATTTCAACAATATTAACTGAACATAGTCATAAAAAGCCATTCAATTTGATAAAGATTTTAAGACAGGGGTTAAAAAAAATCAAAATTTACATTACACTAAATATTTTGTATAACCACCTCTAGCTTGAATAATAGCCAGAAAACGCCTTTCGCATGTTGTTTACGAGTGTTGGAATGATGTGTATAGGGTTTTGGGCCGATTCCTTGTGCAATAACCTTTTCAGATCATTTTCGTTGTGGACGTCATTCCTGTCAGCACCTTTCTTCCAAGAAAGTCGCACATGTGTTGAATCGGGGAAAATCGGATTGTTTTAATTGTCATTCGAGTATGTTTATGTTGTTTACAACAAGAAAGATACCTGTGTGACGTGCCATGTGGCAGCGTGTATCATCGTGCTGTTGAACGTAAGCATTTCCGTTTACTATGTAAGGAACAGTGACAGGGATAATGATTTCTGCCCAACAATGGGTGGCATTTAAGATAATCCCTTTTGTTTTGAGTTCTGTCTTGCCATTATAAGAAATACCACCCTAGATCATAGCGCTATCAACACCGTAACTGTCATATTCGAAGACGTTATCAGGATCAAACGTTTCTCCTCGACGTCGTCAAACACAATCCATTCCATCACCTTCTTTGAGATTGAATTTGGACTAAGCGGTGAAAACGATCCTATTCAATCGCTATCTATTCCAGCGACTGCCGCCTTGCGTGTCCAATTCAAATGTGCGACGCGTCGACGGACTGTTAGAAGAATACCTTTCGAGCTCGCAGCCGAGCAGCTCTCAGCCGGTTTCAAGCGTTACAAACGAATATTCTTGACCCTCGTTGATTGTCTAAGACGTTGAACGAGCTTTTGAGCAGGTGTGAAGCCATTAGGTCGTGTTGACATCACTAAGAAGCGATCTTCGCGCGACGTTGTTTTCAACGTCCTACCTGGACGACGCAGGTGGTTGACGCTGCCAGTTTGTCGGAATCGCGCTTGCATACGATATAGTGTTCGCTTCGGGCAAGCAAAACGACCTGCTACGTCAGCAGCGTGTAAACAAGCTTCTAGAAATCTCAAAGCGATATTTCTGTCATTAATGGATAGGCCAGGACGGCGACCAAGGCTAGCTACCAGATATTTTACTCCGGCTTTTTTTATTGTGGACCATACACTTTTAATGCCATAGGAAATTTGCGAAAATATCCACGTCTATTTTTCATCGGCACGTGCGTCTCGAACTTTTTGAATTTACACAGTCACGGTCTAATGAGGAAGATTTTCGAAAACAAATCATCGTATATGCGCTAAGAAGAGTTAGTACAACAGATATCTTCAATGGTTCAACGATATTTCCATTATTGTAGATTTAGGGCGAAAACGAAAATACTGACTAAACTTTTTCTTTTCAGTATAATTTGCTTTCATCGAAATGCAAGAATCTAGAACCTGCGTCTATTGAAATACCTGGCCACAATAACCAGGGTTTTCTTTTCAAATTTCAGGAAATTCAGTTTATGGCAATCCCAGTAATTAGAAATCCTTACTATGATGACCACTTTGACATCAAAGATGAGCGGTTCCTGCTGGGCAAAACACCGTATAATCTGAGCCGACGTACAGAAGTCCTTGATGGACCGGTATCCAGATCCTTACAGCTGATTGGTCTAGGACTTTATGAGAAATTTGAATTAGCCAATCAGCTTTTAGCAGAGTGGATGACAGACGCAAGCAATTAGCATTTGGTCTATAAAGAAGCGGTATGTATGGTTACCGGTATATATTATGCTGAAAGCAATCCGGTGTATTGTCGCATATTTTTTCTCCTGTTTTTTGGAAAAGGACTTTTAAGTAAGAAGAAACACTATAAATAAAAATGGTAATGTTTCCTCATTTAGCCCCATATTCATAGTCATATATAAAGACCACATTCCGAATACAATTTTTCCTGGATATGAAATTGCTGTAAGAATTGATGTTTAATTGTTATTGTAGACTTTAATTTTACATTATAGCTGAATCGGTACAAAGAATTCCTAAGCTCGGCTCCAACGAGGAATGCCAATGCTGAACCTAAGAGTATGGGAGATAAAACTGTTGATGATGAAATAGAGCTGCTTAAGTTAACAGAGTAGGAGAAAAGTTACTGCCTATCACAACTACAGGTATTCTCATAATCATAAACAGTTCCATCTGACAATACATACATGTATTTGTTGCATTCTTATTGGTTGCAAAAAGACATATACATGATTTAAAATCTGGAATGACATAAGATGACCACTACAATCAGTTTCTGTGAAAACATGCTGTCAGTTGCTGTTCCAACAATATTGCTATTGCAACCATTGTAACCCTTCACTCCATAATATTCACATTTTATTGCATGTGTGACCAGTGTAGATTCCAGATCAGCCAGCACATCAAGGCTCTCTGACCAGGATCAGCAGTGTTTGACTTTTGGTCAGAAATAATCTTATAAATCGAAAATCAGAAAGTGTAGATCCTGATCAGAGACAGGGATATATATTTGGCTCTATACTGTTCCCCTTGCCAGGGGTATATATAGACGAAAGGATGAATATATATGGAGGAAAATGGTACAAAACAGCATTATCGCAAATTCTTTGAATACACTAATTTGGTAAGAATTGACATTCTGTGTCGTCAGTATCTACACTGTTTGCTTGTTGGTCAGAAAAAGGCTGATTAATCTTAAAGCCAACAGTGTAGATCCTGATAAGACAGCACAGATGTTCCAGTGGACCTAGATCTACACTGTTCGCCCATGGATATATCAGCCATATCCCATTAAAGTAATGTGTTGTATAAATTTTTGTGCTTTGTTACGATCATTTGAATATGTCCTAAACTGACATTTTGTTCTAATTTACACCTGTCTTAAACAGCCACCTGTCTTAAGCAGCCACTTTTTGTCACTCCCTTGAGTGGCTGCTTAGTTCAGGTTTGACTGTATACCTGCACATTAAATTGGCATTCTATCTTTTCAGGATCTAATCTCCTCAATAAAGAAAGAAAAACTCAAAGATGGTAAAATTGAACAACAAATAGACTCAAACGTTTCCAGTCGTCATTTTAAAAAATATGAAAATGAAGACGTTAAATCAATAACTGCCCTATATAAACAATGGACCGAGGAAAGGGACACTAGGGTGAAAATGTATATATAAGAACAAGCACGACTGAAGAAAATAGAAGATATTCAGTCGAAACTAGCTTTGCTTCAGGAGCGCGAGGAGTTGTTGACGTATTTTGATAACGAGGTCACTGTAAGGTCATTAGCTAGGACACGCAAAGAGGAGGAAGAGGAAGTGGAATCGGAGGAAGAATATGTTGAGGCGCCAGGAGAACGAAACGTTAAACAGAAGATCAAGAGAAAATAGACAGTGATTGATGGTTTTAAGCTATGTTATTACTGCAAAACTTTCCGCGGTGAATTTACTCAAAAATGATTTTTGTGTGTTTTTTAAAATGTGTGTGACACAGATCAGCTAGTATATTTGTGCCATCTGATCTGGCTCTACACTGGTTGCATCTTGCTCAGAAATAACCTGATGAAATTAAAGTGAAGACGGCAGATGCAGATCAGATAGCACATATTTGCTGGCTGATCTGGATCTATGCTGTTAACCAATGCAATAAAGGTGTATCTATGCAGTTTAAGATTAAAAGAGAGGCATATGTTATAAACAATTGATAACAGTGAAACTTACAATATGAAGGACTGAATCCATGAAAAAAGTATTTAAATCATAATAGCAAATTAGGAAAAGATTACTGTGAATACACAAGCACATTCCTTAAGTTCAGATTAATCAGCAACATCAACATTACTATTGTGGTATCATTTAGTCGCTGGACAAATTTTGCATAAAAGCCACAAAATGATATATGCACATTTAAATAAATTCACGCACTAGTATTCACTAGTATTTCATATTATTACATGATGTTGTTTCGATGGGGGTTAAATGTGCGCAATCACCTCTGCATGCAATGTGCGAAATTTAAACCCCGCTTAATGTGAAGTGATACCACAGTATGCTGCTACATGTGATGTTACGCTATTATTTCATAAAGCTTCTATTGTAGACTGGCACTTGCTTTTATTAACACTTTATTCCATGTATGTGCATTTTATTGCATGTGTGACTACTGTAGAATGCAGATCAGCCGGCACATACGTGCTGTCAGATCAGGATCTGAAGTGTTTGCTGTTAGGTCATATTAAATCAATAAGTGAGTAGTGCAGATCTTGATCAGATTGCACGGATGTGCCAGCTGATCTGGACCAGAGAAAAGTCAGATTAAATATTTACTTATTAATTTTAGTGGGGGATAAATTCTGATAAAAGGAAAGGCAATTTGTTTTAAAGTAGTAAAGAGTACTGCAAATTTTATTAAAATAGGGCAAGAAAAATACGAAGACATTAAACTTAAGATTAAATCTGGGTGTGCAGCCAGGAACCAGTCACTGTTAATTAATTTAAGAATCGAATTATGTTTTTTCAGCGTTTAAATGATGTATGAATTCTCAGAATGTTTACGCAAAATTTTCATAAAAATTTAAAGCAAAAGGTTGCTTTCGGCCACCTGATTTGTTTTTAAGTGGTAATTATATTAGTATAATGAATAAAATTGTAGAGTAAACATACAAATAAAATTGAAATATGTTACAAACTTTGATAATCTTTTTCTGTATTTCTCGTTTATTGATGTTATTGTTGTGAAATGTGGAAAGTAATACAACCATCTGAATATAGAGCTGCCTCACTGAGAAAATAAAACACACTAATGTGCCAATCAGATACAGTACTGTAAACGTTTAAGATTACAAACAAAATGCACGATACACAATATACGTACGCATGTGTAGTAAAATACAGCCATACAGAAGGTCTGGTTTTAATGGCTTGGTAAAAAAATAAAGGATGTTGAAACATTGACAAAGTAAGTTGTTATTTTGAAGTTGGAAAAACAACAACAATAAAAATTTGAAGGTTTATATCCCTTTTTCATTAATTTCCATTATATTAAAATCCTGTTATAACAAATAAACTGTTCATGTATGTTTGAGATATGTTGATACATGTGATTTATCGGAAAATTCTTTACACAGCAATATTTAATGAATTGCATTTTTTTTCGTTGGTCAGTTGCGAATAGCGGTAGGCGGAATTTCAAAGTATTTACCAATTATGTGATGAAAAGATCAATAACCCTGTAAATTAGAATATGGATGAACAATTGTTTTGTATATTTAAGGATATTAAGGGTTATCTTACAAGCTTCCACATCAAATGAAAAAAAAAATCATTTAACGATTAACTAAAGCGAACATTTTCCACGATACCCTTGGTTAGTATCCTGAAGCTGTAATATACATGCAACATTTTTGCGGTTTGGTCCGATTTTTTGCTTATATCGTGCTGCAGTTATATAGCAAGGTCATGGACATCGATGACTGCTATATAACAGAGCCACAGTGTAATTACAACAAAAGTATTTTAGAAGTCAAAATTTGTGAAACCACAATTAACTCACTTAGCACCCGCAAGACACTTCTATTTAAATTATTTTGTTGTTGTCCAAAATATATATGCCTGAGTAGCAAAAATAAACTAACAAAAGGAAAACATGTTTTTTACCCTCTCCTCCCCTCACAAGTCCCACTCTTGCCTAAAATGTATCATCCCTCAAGCAGCTTTTGCTTATCACAGAAATTTACATTTTTGTCTGAAAATATTTTATCTTCCCCACATTTCCCCCTCCCACCCACCTCCCTTATAATATGTGGTTATACAGGGAAACCAACAGTCTACATATATGCCACTTGGCTGCATTGTTCCGTGGTCTCAAGTTCAGTGACATCATGTAGCAACATAAAGCCTCATCTGTTCTGTTTTCTTCTTCCTTACATTGTCCTAGAAGATTCAGGGCAGTCTCCCTGTGACCCAAGTTTGGATCAATGTTAATAGTCCTGGCAAGGTTGAACAGTGCTTGTTGTTGTTGTAGTGCAGGTCTATGTAGCTGCCTGTACACCTTGTACTGCAGGAAGTACAGAAATGGTATGGAGTCTATCACTGCCCAGTCCATCCAGTCATCATCTTCACCTCTGTATGGCAGATCTTCTTGTGTGGTCCTAAACATTTCATACCTTAATTCTTCAGGTACACAGTTTTTTTCACATGGCAGAAATTTGATGCAGAAAGCGACATTTTCATGTATAAATGTTGCATCGTTTTTCTCTTGGAAACTTCTTTCAAAATCTAAGAACGCATGTATAATATCAAGAGTGCATGCACACATAGATAACACAGTTGTTTGTTCCAGTTGTCTGTTAAGATGCACCGTGATTGTTTCACACTGTTCATAATGCCCTGCACAGTATAGAGCTGATGCCAGTTTGAGCCTGGAGGATGAGAAGTCTGAGTTCAAGCCTGCGGAAAACCACTGTAGGGCTGCTGGAGATACTGGCTGGGAAAGATGTATATTTACAGATGCTATTATTGACCCAATGATAGAACAGAGTGGTGGGGCAAAAAGACAGCATGCTACTTGCTCCAGTTTACTTCCAGCTGAATATTTGTGGCATAATTTGCATATTTTTTGTGTCAGATTCTGGAAAACAACATCAATATTGTTATGGGAAATCTTTTTCAGTGTGTCCCCGAGAAAAAATTCTAATGATCTTGATAATAAAACCAGTTGTTTTCCCAGTATAGCACCAGCAATCCATTCTGAGGTTGGCATATGATTTGGTATCATTCTGCCCGATTTCACATGAAGCCTATTGCCTAGTTGGTCTATTGTAATGCCTAGCAGTAATAGCTCTATGTTGGCTGTCAGTGTCATCATAATCTCTACCAGCTGTTGTTTGATTAGAAAAGACAACTTCCCAGCAAGTAGATTGTTCCCAGGTATGAAGAAATGTGGACGGTTTTCTGTTAAAATACAGTGAAGTAAATACTGCAGACATTGATTTAAGCATGGCAGTAAGTAGCTGTCATTCCATTGACTGGCTCTTATATAAGCTATACAGTGGAATAATACAGTCTTGCACATGAAGCTTGATATAGGGTCTCCACACTTGGGTTTTAAATACGTTTTGATTGTCATCTTCATTAAGATGTAACATCTCATTTGAGTCATGTCAAGACTCAACATCAAGCATCTCTCTGCTTGAGATGTTGATATTCTCCATTCACTTTCCTCATTCACACCTGCTCGACTTGGAGTTGCGACAAAAAAGCATCCATGTTCTACAGCATATCTCTTCATATCTGCAGTAGGCCATCCACTCACATTCTGTTGCTGTAGCCATGGTTCAGCCTCTTTAGGCCATGATGAACAATATAGAGCTGGTACATTGTCACAATCCCATCGATCAGGTCCTCTATTTACTGATTGAGCAGGACCATGTCTTATACTTCCATTAGCCATTTCTTGAAAAAAAGCAGAATGTCTCAACAGTACTCTGTCTCTGCTGTCTACAGTCCAGTATGGATGCTGGATGTCCTGTATAGGAAGAGGCATGTCAGATCTCACTGCCTGTAGCAGGCAGTAGCCTGGTGATGTTGTTTCATCCTGTACCATAAGATACTGCCCCTTGCCAAGCTTCCATTCTGACCAGTCCTGTATCACTAAGCTTTCATTTAAACAGATTAGATGATCAACATCTGAGTTGAGCTCTAGTGTTGTAGATGCTTCAGTCTGACTTCCAAAGTTATACCATGTTAAATCTAAACCAGTTAAATTAAAGTCTAAGTTCATTGTGGTCTCATACAGTAACCACGCCCTCCTTCTCCTTATCACTATTCTTTCATTGACACCGATATCACTGAGCACCTCAGAGAGTCTCAGCGACAGGTTGTGATAATAATCAGGTGACTGGAACATTCTGTGGAGAAAAAACATTTTTTTTTTACTTTACAAAGTCTTCAACTTGATTTTGAATATTACCTTCAGGAAATGAAGTCTTAGTTTAATTATCAAAGAACGGTCAACCGACTGAAACTTTAAAAAAGCAAAGAGTTATAATTAATAACAAAATAAAATTGTAATAACGCCAAACAGAAAGTGAGTCTCATTGGTATGTATTTATATGAAATAAGATACTTATTTATTAATTATAAAATCAAAAGCTTAATTCGAACATTGAGATATATGGGAATATTTGAAACAACTTACCTTCTCTTTATTTAAAGCAATGTTGTTTTTTTAATTTAAATGTGTTTCTTCCTTTAAGTTGTTTTCGGGAAATTCCTGTTAGTGTTACTATTTTAAGACAACAAAGGGAGAAAATCATTACATAAAATGCAACAAATACCGATTTTGGTTATTGCTATTGTAAGACTAGTGATTAAAAAAAAAAACGATTTACCTTGTACAGATCTAAAGGTAGGATCTTATCTAGGTTTATAGCCTTCCTTAGGATTTTTAGGGCATTACACTTTGTTCACCATTCTCAAATAAATCTGTCTGCAGCATTTTCAAACAGCTTCACTGCGAATAGCTTTATTTTCAAGATAAAAAAATTAGAAAAAACTGCCTATAAGGAATGGCTACATCCAGCAAAGAGTTCTTAATCCTATGCCCTAATCCTAAGGAAGGCTTTACAAAAAGGGCCTTCCTTTTGATCATAACTATGTAAATTGGCTTTTTTAAAATCACTTACACTAGCAATAAGTTTAAATATTCCGAGTCATAACAAAATAAATAAACACCGAAAATTACTGGAAATCACACAGTCAGACCATATCTTTTTCTGTCATTGGTTGTTTAACGATTTTACTCTACAGTGAAAAGATTCTAGAGGTTAAAAAACCATCCTGTTAGTACAAGGATCCAAACTGATGCAACCCGCCATGAATTTTAAAGCCTTTCTGATTTGTAGACAATGAAATGTGTGCCCTTGTCCAAAAACATCAAACTATACAAATTAACACTTGACTCCATTATTTTGGTTTCACCCCGCTTATGTCCAGTTTACACACATCAAGATCAGCTGGCACGTCTGATCTGGATCTACGCTGATCGCTTCGTGGTGATTAATAACCTGATGAATCTGACAGTGAACAGAGTAAATCCTTATCAGAGTGCATCGATTCGGAAGGTGATCTTGATCCACGCGTTTTGCAAATGAGATACATGTAACAGCCCTATCCCATGGTTAATGTAGTAATGGTCTAAGTATGTTACTGACACGAAACACCAAATTATGAAAGAAAGTGTACTGTTTTTATGAAAAAAAAACGATGAATCGCCGCTGACAGTTTTGTTTATTTGTTCATAATTAAACATCCCATGAACAGACTGAATATATACATTTATAAAACTAATTTGAACATTTATTTGAACATTTATATAACGAGTGATTATGGCTGTATTTTACAAAACAACTGCTGATCAGAACTTATGTACTAAAATGCATTATACATGCATTATACATGGTTAATGGTGATTGCAGTGGTATCAATAAAAAAAACGGACGTTTTGTTGGTATCAGTATGTAATCGGCTCATCCAAAACGATATTAAAATTAAATGTTAAACCAAAGTCGACTTCTCTTTGGACAAGGCGGTTTTCAACAAAAATAGTTTTATTTTCACTATTATTCGCGAAGCGATTACCTCCGAGTCGATAATTAATAAATACCACGAATATATGATGGCTTTCTATCAATCAGAAAAATAAGTATATTCAAAAATAGTCAACTTAAAATGGAACTGTTAATCACAAGTAGTGACTTTGTGGCCACCATTCATTTATTTGATTTAAATATTTTAATATACTCAACAAAAATAAAAAGTAACCACTTTCCTATCTTAAATTTTGTAAAATTTGAAAACGAAAACTGAGAAATCTGTAAGTGGACAACTTTGCATTTCTGTAATAATTGCAAAAAGAAAAAGTGTTCTTGAAAATTTGCAGCCACAACTTGGTTATCTTTCCCTTTGTTGTAATGAGAGTTCCAGGAAAAAGACAGTGATTCTTTGAAGTATTCACATTGGTTTGAATTAAATCAATCTTTCTACATCTTGTGATCAATAAAATCATAAAACATTCATCAATAAAACAAGTAGTCCTCGATTAACTACGCTAGAAAGTCCAACCATTTCCAATTACCTCCCTTTAAATTGAATATGAAGTGTTTTGTAATCCATTATTAATTGTTATTCGACTTGCCGTTGCTTAGGTCTTGGTGTGGAAGATTATGTTTATGAACAATAGAAATTGAAAACAACTGAGATTAACCAATTAAACACCATTCAAACCATACCTGATTAAATGAAAATATGTTAATGAGAATATAAGCATAAAAAGTGGATACTTTTTATTTTTGTTCAGTATATATTTGGCAAAATATAAACGACTATTTCCTGAAATAAAATTTTGAATAAGCGAATTTTTGTTCATCGTTTCCGGTTAACGACTACCAGTTTTGAGTCTCATTCACGAATTCGCCAATTAAGAAAATATCTGATTTTGACAAAAAATCGAGAGATTTTGACCTCGCGAAATTAAAACGTTTTACTATATCACTGACATTGATATAATCACACTCAGTCATTGAACAGTCTTATCTTTATGAAACTAACTGGTGTTTGTGTCCCTATATTTGGGTACACTTAGGATCGGTATTTTTTGGTATCCCCTACGTTTTTAGACACTTTCAAAAACATTATATCAGCATCAGATTGTTTTTTCGTGACATTTTTAAACTTCTCAATTAGTGCAAATTAACCGATATATCTGTGTTACTATATTGAGGCTTTATAAAAACTATTACCCCGATATAATAATCCATGCCATTTTGTCGTGGGTCTCGATTTTCACATATGGATTATATTATAACAGGGAATCTTCATAAAACAATGGTAAAATTATCTCTAATGTCTAATCGAGCTTACGCGGTCATGATTAAAGGTGTCAAGTTGCAGACAACTATCTGAATTCGTCACGTAACAAACATCAGATTAAATAACAAGTATTGATTCCAATTTAAACAATAAAATAAAGGCTTGACAGTTGTCATTCTGAAGTTGTAAAACGATCGCAATAAATTACAAAAGGCAAAAGAAAACCAAGATCAACAAACCTCATTATCTAAAAATCTTATTATACCTTTATCAAATAAACTTGTATGCATGTCGTAACTCAAAACATGTGATATATTGGCAAATTTCTTTTCATAGAAATATAAGATGAAGTAATCGGAAAAACTATTTTGTATTAGTCAGCTAGGGATAGCATTCCTATAATATTTACCGATTGTATGAGGAACAAAAACTAAAAATAAAATAGTATTTTTATTATTAAGGATCTTAATTTTATCTCGCGAGCTTCCACACCAAATAAAACTGAAGTGAACACATTCCCAGATAATCAGCGCGGGTCATTTCTGACTATGTGATATACACGCAGCATATTTGCAGTTAGGTCTAATTTTTTTGGCTAACATCGCTCTCCAGTTATAGCACTCTATGCAGGCCGTTTACCCCGAAAACAGCGATGTATCAGAGCGGAAGTGTTATCACAACAAAAGTATTTTAATAGTCAAAATGTGTGGCAATAGACTCACTAAGCATCCACAAGACACTTATCTAAATTGTGTTGTTGTTTTCGAAAATGTTTGATTGCTTTAGCAGAAAAAAACAACTTTAACGTATATTACCCATCCCCCAATTACTGCTTAAAATGTATGATTGCTCAAGAAATTTATGCTTATCACAGAAAATTTTCACTTTTTGTCTGAAAATATGTTAGCTCTGCTGGCCTTCGCTATACAACAATCCCATCCTCCTAGCGAACACTCTGTGGGTATACAATACAGCCAACAGTCTACATATATGCCGCTTGGCTGCATTGTTCCGCGGTCTTGTGATCAGAGATATAACATAGCAACACAAAGCGTTATAGTATCTGTTTTCTTCTTCTTTACATTGTCCTAGAAGATTCAGGGCAGTCTCCCTGTGACTCAAGTTTGGTTCAGTAGTAATTGTCCTGGCAAGGTTGTGCAGTGCTTGTTGTTGTTGTTGTGCAGGTCTATGGAGCTGTCTGTACACCTTGTACTGCAGGAAGTACAAGAATGGTATGGAGTCTATCACTGCCCAGTCCATCCAGTATTCCTTGTCACCTCTGTATGGCAGATCAACTTGTGTCGACCTGAACATTTCATACATTAGTTCTTCAGGTACACAGTTAACTTCACATGGCAGAAATCTGGAGCAAAAAGCAATGTTTTCGTGTATTACAGTTAGGTCAGTTTTCTCTTTGCAAGTTCTTTCAAAATCTAAAGACCATTGTGTAATATTTGAAGTGCAGCAACAATGACATAACACAGTTGTTTGTTCGAGTTGTCTGTTAAGATGCTCCAGGATAGTTTCACATTGTTCGTATTGTCTTGCACAGTATAGAGCTGATGCCAATTTGAGCCTGGAAGATAAGAAGTCATAGTTCAAGCCTGCAGAAAACCACTGTAGGGCTGCTGGAGATACTGGCTGGGAATGATGTATATTCACAGATGCTATTATTGACCCAATGATAGAACACAGTGGTCGTGCATAAAGACAGCATGCTGCTTGCTCCAGTCTACTTCCAGCTGAACATATGTGGCACAGTTTGTAGACATTCTGTTTCAGATTTCGGTAAACAGAGACAAAATTGTTATTAGAATTTTTGTGCAGTGTGTCCCTCAGAAAAAAATCTAATGATGATGCTGTTAAAGCAACCAATTGTTTTGCCAGTACAGCGCCTTCAATCTGTTCTGAGGATGGCATATGATTTTGTATCATTCTGCCAGATTTCACATGAAGCCTGTTGCCTAGTTGGTCTATAGATATACCTAACAGTGATTGCTCTATGTTGGCTGTCAGCATCATCATTATCTCTAACACCTGCTGTTTGGTCTGAAAGGACATCTTCTCAGCAAGTAGATTGTTCCTAGGTATAATGAAATGTGGACAGTTTTCTGTTAATATACAGTGAAATAAATACTGCAGACATTGTTTCAAACAAGGCAGTAAGTTACTATCATTCCATTCACGTGGTCTTGTTTCAGCTATACAGTGGAATAATACAGTCTTGCACATAAAGCTGGAGATAGTGTCTTCACACTTGGTCTTAAAAAATGTTTTGATTAACATCTTCATTAAGATATAACATCGGCACGAGATGTTGATATTCTCCATTCAGTATCCTCATTCAAACCTGCTCTACTTGCAACAGGAACAACAAAACATCCATGTTCTACAGCATATCTCTTCATATCTGCAGTGGGCCATCCACTCGCATTCTGTCGCTGTAACCAAGATTCAGCCTCTTTCGGCCATGATAAACAGTATAGAGCAACTACATGGTCCATATCCCATTGATGAGGTCCATAATTTACTGATTGAGCAGGACCATGTCGTATACTTCCTTCGAATGCGGTTAGCAAAAAAGGAGAATGTCTGAGCAGTACTCTGCCTCTATTGTCTGTGAACAAGGTACTGTCTGTGTTTATAAAGTGGAAGTCCTGTTCAGGAAGAGGAATGTCAGATCTCACTGCCTGTAGTAGGCAGTAGCCTGGTGATGTAGTTTCATCCTGTACCATTAGAAACTGGTTTTTGCCAAGCTTCCATTCTGACCAGTCTTGTATCACTGAGATTATATTCTCACCGATTGCATGTAGTGCATCAATATCTGAGTTGAGCTCTCGTGTTGTAGATGCTTCAGTCTGACTGCCAAAGTAAAGCAATGTTCCATCTAAATCAGTTAACTGGTAGTGCATGCTCATCATGGTCTCATCCAGCAACCACCCCCTCCTCCTCCTCATCACTATTCTCTCATTGACACCGATATCACTGAGTACCTCAGAGAGTCTCAGTGACAGGTTGTGATAATGACCAGGTGACTGGAACATTCTGAGGAGAAAAACAGAATTGTTTACATATTTTGTTGGCCTTATTAATACTTTTCACAGCCTGCAGTATATATTTTGAATGTCATGTAGAGGAAGAGCAGTTTAAGACTTTGTCCTTTTATTAAGAAATGGTCATTAGACCAACAAATGGTCAAAATTAATAGAACGCTAATAAACAAAATAGTAAGTGGACTACATACAATTTAATTTTATGCTTGCTAGATAATCATAGAATTTTCCCGGTGAAATAAAAATGGTATTTCACTGTTTTCGAACACTGGAATACCATTTTTATTTTCACTGCTTTTTCACGTTGGTACCCAAACGCACAAAACATTCCTAATGATAACGTTAAAAAGGATAAAATAAAAAGAAAATTTGTTGTTGTTTTTTCTAGTGAAAGATAGAAATGTATATTTCACTCGTGAACTCCGGATTCGCCACTCGTGAAAATACGATTTCCGGACTCACTCGGTGAAATTTATTTCTATCCTTAACTGGTAAAAACAAATATCCTCTGTATAATTTTACGAATTAGAATAATCGTTTCAATTAAAAAATAAAATTTAAAAATTGAGATTTATATGAGAATATTTGAAACAACTTACCTTCATAAGATTTAAAGAAATGTTGTTTCAAAATTAAAATTTTCTTTCTATTTAATAATTGTAAATGGGAAATTCCTGTTACAATTTTAAACACAACAAACGAAGAAAACCTACATGAATTGCGATCAATATTGATTTGAATAATTGCCATTGTATGTTATTTCAACTTGATCGAAGGTTTTTACAAAGTAATTATGATTTAAAGAAGAACCAGTCGGAAACGAATACACTCACGACTATTAAAATAGTCGAACATGAAGCACATTAATTTTTGAATATGGCTTTATTTAAACTTGGGAGTGAGTTAGGAGTTTATAACACCCCAAATACACTTAATTTATTCTTTAAGGGTTTTTAGAGGGTTAACACAACCCAGCCCATACACCCCTGATCCCACACCCATCTACCCATTATTCGTGCCCACCTCCAACCTCCCCCCTTAACCACTCAACACCCAATAACCCCCTTTGTCATTCGTTTAACCTCTTGCTATGGCTGTATAAATAATTAAAACGAAAAATAAAAACAAGAGGGCCGAATGGAAATTAGAGTTATGGTTCTTGGCTTACACACTCGGTTTATGATGATAAACAAGTTAGATAGACTGTTAAGTGTTTTAAAACTGTAGTGTTTGTAGTATGGAAGTTATGAGTATGTACACTAGCTTGCATGAAAACTTTAACATAATTTGATCAAAATGAAAGGTAGAGCTATAGATCTTGGCATTTACTCAGGGTCATTATGGTGAACAAGTGTCTTTAGTTCAAGATGTATGAAAGTAACTTTAACCATAAGTTCTAAGAAAAAAAGGGCAACAATTTGAACAAAATGAAAGTTTGAGTTATGGTTCTTGGCATGCTATTCAGATTTTTATGATTAACACATGTTGAAAGTTTCAAAGCTTTAGTCCAAGTAGTATTGAAACTATGAGAATGTACACTAGCTTGCACGCAAAATTTAACCTGAAATTCTAAGTTGAAAAAGAGTCATAATTTGATTAAAATGAAATTGATATTTATGGTTCTTAGCATACACACTCAGCATACACACTCGGGATATGATGACGAACATGGTCCAACAAACTATGTGATTGGTTCTGTATTTACATTTTTAAATATTCTCAGTTATTACCAGAAAAAGTAAGTATATCATAGGTATCAGGAATGGCTGTTGGAACAGCAACAATGTGTGACATAGCAAATGATGGAATGCATTTTCATAGCAACTATAGGCATAAGTGTCATTAGTTAAAAAATTGTGCTGCTATATAACTTATATTGTTTGTGAGCTACTTTTCATAGCCATGTCCCATTACAAATGATATTTTTATGTTGAACTTTCAAAAAAAAGGTTATACATGGGGATCACTTTCTTAGTCCTTCTGCCAGACTTTAGGCCAGGGTCACATTTGAAAGAGTTATCTCCCCGTTTTACTTGGATGTTTTATTGTGACATTGTTACTGCTAGCGACACAACTAGTTTTCCATAATTTTTGAAGCTAGGATATCATCACTGCAATGTGCAAGCTGAGTGTAAATATAGCAACATAATAATACAAGACTATCGTAACTCCATTGCGGTTTAGAAATTATGACAGTTTTGCATGCAGCATCCGAATAGAAGAATCATTGGACTTGTTTTTATATTACAGTTTGCAAACATGATCCAAGACCTTCCTGCAGATTTAAAGAACATATCTAAACAGATTTCCACAGGTATGTCTATTTTACCTGTTACTTTGTGAATGCGGATTTGAATAACTCATTAAGCGCTACCAATGCATTGGCTGTGAATTTTATTCTCATCTAGAGCTATAAATCCATTGACTTAAGATTTGATATTCCGATCCATAGACTATGTATTTGATGCTCATCTAAGGCTACCAATCCATAGACTGAGTCTATGGACCGAGTCTATTGCAAGTCTAAGGCTACCAATCCGTAGACTGTGTATTTGATGTTCATTAAAGGCTACCAATCTATAGACTATGATTTGATGCTTAACTAGGGCTACCAATCCATAGACTGTGCATTTGATGCTCATCTAGGGCTTCCATTCCATAGACTGTGCATTTGATGCTCATCTAGGGCTACCATTCCATAGACTGTGTTTTTGATACTCATTAAAGACTGCAAATCCATAGACTGTGTATTTGAAACATATCTAGGGCTACCAATCCACAGATTGTGTATTTAATGCTAATAAGTAATATAGGGCTACCAATGCATAGACTGTGTATTTGATGCTCGTCTAGGACAACCAATCTACAGACTGTGTACTAGTATTTGATGCTCATCTAGGGCTGCCAATCAACAGAATTCGTCGGCCTAATATCAAAACCTCGTATTGTCACTTTTACAAATTTTACAGGAACGACATTTTTTGTCTCATATCATCAAATGTTGTTTAAATTGCACTTTATTTGAAAGGAAGTAAATTTGTATCATACTTAAACAGTAAACACACTTGTTTTTAATTTCCCAAGTAGTTTTATAAAGTTGTGGGGAATACGATCTTTTGTTATTTTTTTCATTTTTTATGCTCATACGACATCTTGCTTGATATTTATTTTAATAATACAATTTTATTGCATAGTGTATGTAAATTTTTTTTCTGTAAAACTGGTACTTTTAACAGACATTTTAACCTGTATTTTACATTTAGTTTATTCATTGGAATAACCACCAAAACAATAAACTGTTAAAGGATTTAACATCTTTATTTTTATATAAAAAAAAATAATTACGAATTACTAATAACACTGAAACAATCATGAAATATGAACGGTAATACGAAACTGCAAGTTACTGCAAAATAGCTTCCAGTGGTCTTTGCTCTTTAGCATATTGAACATAACTAAATTGGCGGAGTTTGGCAAATAATATGATATTTAATAGAAAAAGAGCTGTCAGAGGAGACAGAATTCTCGACTATTCCATTTGTTTGAAATAAATGCATTTTGATATTGAAAGAAAAACTATGGCCAAATATTTTTATATAAACAGGAGTAAAATTAATAAGTGAATGATAGCATAAATAATAATGTGACAAGGGGAATGAAAATTGAACTGAAAAGGGGAATAAATATAAAATATTTTAAAAGAGTTGCAGAGTTTGTTGGAAATGAAAAAGGTTATGATTGGTCACATTTATTTTCAGTTCCATATCAATCATTTTAATAATGTTACCGAATGAAAAACTTAACGTAAACTAATGAAAAAGAGGCATAACATTAATAATAGTGTAGGTCTTGACGAAAGTTATGTAGATTATGATGGCGTGTTTCAAGTTGATACCTGTATTACTTCCATAGTTACGGACTAAATGCAAATAAACTTTAAGACAAAATCTAAATGAAATAGTTTTAAAATAATTGTAGCAAAGTTATGGGTCTTGATGGTTTGGTGAAGACTATTTAATATAATAGTGAATGATATTCAAAGTTTCAATTTGATATGTGGAGTAGTTTGAAAGTTATGGACAAATGCATATTTTGAAAAACACAAAATCTGAGTGAAAGGGGGCATATTAGAAAGTAGAGTTATGGGTCTTGTTGACAATGGTGTAGATTTTTATGGTGAATGTTCATCCCAAGTCGTTCCAAAGTAATGGGGCCAAGTGCATATTGTTGTGAACACAAAATTAAGTGACAATGCGGCATTTTTGTAAAATATTTGAAAAACAGTTTTGGTTTCTTAAAAGGGCATATGAGAATAGATTGCCTGTTCTATGAGTCATATTATCCCTGGTTTGCATATTGGGTAATATGACAACCAGACCAGCGATATATCCTCACATATCCTGTCAGGAGACCAAACAACTATATATGAACTAATATAGGCCTATGATGTAATCCATTCAAAGTTTGAAGATAATTTATTTTATTATTTCCATTTTTTAGAAAATTACAATAATCGTAAAAATCACTTTATATAAAGAATAATTTATGTTTAAGATTCTAAGGCACATTTTCTGGACTGTCCAAAAAGCCCTCATCTTGAGAAATATCTCCATCAGCGCCTGTGGCTCTTCCAACTCTGACGTCATCATTCACATCTGTGACATCATCAGCTCTCTCCATGATGTAATACGGGTCGTTGGAGTAACCGGTGTCCTCTAATTCCATAAACGAGTTTTCCGGGTCCGTTGCATTCTGGGAACTGTTGTTTAAGTGTGACAACATATTAGAGACCTGCAATAGTGAAATTATAAATGTTTAAAAAAGACGATTTACGGTAAAATTACTGTCATGCCTCTTAATTCCAATGTCTAATAGAAATTAAACTTTCTCCTTACTAGCCCTATCAATGTTGAGCGACGATTTCGATCCTGAACTTTTGACCACCTTTTAAACTCTAACCTAATTGGTTAGTTTGGATATTGTGCTATATTTAAACCAATCATCTGTTTAAGATATTACAAAAAAGACACCACAGCTCATATTCCAACTGTTAGTTTTAAAAGATCGTAGGACTTATATCGAGAACTCGTACAAAATATTCACCAAAAAGTATACAGTATGTCAACAAACACTATCTTGAACCTTTTCCATTGGCATAGAGGTTCGCGATTTTGACAGATTTCTAGCTAGTTTTTCTGTATTTCTGCGTTGGAAACTTGCGCGGCGCAAGGTTTTGATATGAGGCCGACGACATGTTCGATCAACTGGAATCATCTTAATTGTTAATATAATTATTGCCTGATGCATGATGCGTTTAGTATTAATGGTCTTTCGAACTGGCCATTTCATTAACAAAAACTCAATGAAAGCAGATTCTCTCTTGTTGTACAAGAAAGATAAAGGTAAATCATGTTTTGCCATAATTCAGCTCAAATAAATGTTAGAACTACAATTTGGTGTTCCATGTGTTGCTAAAGATGATTTTAAAGGGCTAAAGTTGCATTTTAAAGGGGCATAACTAAAAAAAAATAGTGAAAAAGGAGTAATCGTTCTTATTGTCACTGACGGCGGTTTTCATGCAGATGGTATATTCGGCAGGGAGACTTGAATTAATTAATATGAAAAAATGTTAATTGTGTACCCATTGATGAAAGGTGTATGCGCTGAGGCTCGAAGCCAGACTGTATTGATCAGGAACACTGTCATGAAGCTTCTGGACGGCTTGGATTGTCGCTTTACTGGGCAGGGGTTGGTTTTTAAAATCATTTATTCTGTGTTTGATACCCTCTTTCCCCTGCCTTCTCAACAGTGCCTGGATGTTGCCCCATTTCTGAAAAGAAACGTTACTCAAAATATCAAGAATTTCTTCCAGGATTTCGGAAATCGTATCGAAAGATATTTTAAAGCATAAATAATTTCTTAATGGCATGCTTATATTTTGACGCTAATTTGCAAATTTTCGTATCAACACAAAAAGAAATAGGTTTAAAATTTATATGCTCAGTGTTGTTGACAATTATAACCGCAAACAAGATAAACACAAAGTTACTTTTTATACTCTCGGGTAATCGCCAACTAAAATGATATGATAAAAGTCAGCGACGTACAGCTACATCAAAGTACGGAAGATACGACAAATGAGTTTTATGCCTTACCATTCAACAAGGTGCTGACGCTACACAAAATTCCGTATAATCGTCAGCCCAAAAAAAATAAAAATATATCCGAAACAATATCTTTGCACAAATTAACAAATGAACCTCGCCAGTAAGACTGAAAAATGGTCTTAAACATAGTGAGTTTTTCTTTATTGCGGGGTAGAATTTTTTTTACCTGAAGAAATTGCTTGTCTTCCCCAAGAAGCAAATACACTGACGTCATCACTGCATGAACTTCTCTAGGTGGGTGAGCTAAATTAGCAATTTCCGAGATAGTTGGGTGGTCCATTGCTAACACTGGATGGTTGTGTACCTCTACTGACTGTATACCTTCTAAGACATGTTTTGCGCAGATTATATTGGGTTCTAATGCTTGCCGGAAGTTCGAATCTTCTGCGTCATCGACGGCTTTAAGTAAGGTGCCTTCGTGACGCCGCATCCGTCCATCCCTTAGACCTTTAAAGATTTTAAGGGAGATAAATCATGCATGTATAATGAAACGGCTACATTTACTGAAGAGGGTTTTTACGGAAATAAACACTCTTTGGAAATACGTGGCCCGACGGTTCGATTCTCCAGCGTTGCGATTGTCCTCCGTCATATTTGACTTAAGATGTTGTGCCAATGGTCATCGTCGTTCAACACTCTTTACTTTAGTCAGGGGGGTTTTCCAGAAAGGGCGTTCGTTTTTGGCAGTCTTAGAGGAGTAACATCATTATTTTCAACTTTCTGGCCTAACTCTCCATTAAAGAAAAATTCTGCCCCAAAAGGGCTTCGAGTAACCCCACTGAACCCCCTTCTGGATCCACTCCTGATTTTTCTCATAACTTACCTTTCTTTAATTTCAGGTATTTAAGTCTTCTCACCCCACGAATGTAGTCGTCATCTTGTGGCAGCTTTACGCTAGCAAACTTGTCGATAGCATGCTCGAGAACTTCAATATCGTGTCCCGCCGTCGACTCGCGCAGCTTAGCACGTGCACGACGTTGAAACAGGTCCTGAAAGAAACAGTACAATTAAATAAATAATTAAGTAGAAACTGAGACTTGTTGCTAGACAAATATGCAGCTTCATATCCAGTAAACTTAAATGATGCCAAGTACCAGGTTTTCATGTTGTTATGTTATCTAGCGTCAAATATTACAAGCAATGAAGCTTACCGGTACTTACAAATACGGAACGCCATAAGTACTAATTGTTTTAAGAACATTGCGTCGTTTATCTGGGCAGCAATTATATCGGTCATACGATTCAGGTATTTTATTCTGTCGTTCATCGTCGTGTTATACATGTTTGTGCATAATAATGTAATGCAAATGTACCATAATGTTATGAACGTGCATCAATTCGTTATACATGTATGTGTACACATTATTACATAACGTCCGTTACAAATTACGTTCGTTACGAATTGAGGACCATTACGTGGTGCCTTTACTCTTACTTATTCGCGTAATGGGAATACACACATACGTAACGTAATTATGATTTACATTTACATCACGTATTGATTTATAGACATAACGGGACGATACATGTACACGTTGGAATGACATTAAAATATATGAAAGCCAGCCTTGGCGTTCCATAAAAAAGTCTACTTTGAAAAGACTTTAGTGAATTGATTTATTGATTCGTCCCAGAAACCATTAATGTTAATGGTTTGGAACTCGAGCAATCGGTCCGATGTTCCCAATTGTATCAATCAATCAGTTAATCACGCAAAATATCTGATGGACCATTTGATGGTATCTTAATTCCGTTTGAAGGCGCAACTCATGGATTCTATTGGAAATATTACCAAATCATCAATATGCACACTCATCTAGCAGTTCGCGACATTAAAGTCGTTTTTCAGACTGTTTCCAAAATGGTCAGAGTCGTGGCTACAACAAACTACCGGATTGTGCAAAATGTTTTGTCTTTTTACGCCGGCCAGCAAACATTTTACCACAACGTTTTACAACGTAGGATATACCTCACGTTTTCTGCTTTTACAAGCGTCTGTAAACAGATAATTACATATGTTGTGTTGCAAATTAACTATGAATTTAAGAGATAGCTCACGTTTTCTGCTTCACAAGCGTCTGTTAAAAGATAATTACAAATGTAATGTGGCAAATTATCTATGAATTTAGGACATACCTCACGTTTTATGCTGTGACAAGCGTCTGTAAACAGATAATTACCGATGTTATCTTGCAAATTAACTATGAACATAGGACATACCTCGCGTTTTCTGCTGTCAAAAGCGTATGTAAACAGATAATTACAGATGTTATATTCGTCTCCCTGCTCGTCAACCTTGTATATACGTAACGCAAACTCTCCTATGATCGGAAGGTTGACTATGAAATCCACCTCGGTTCTACGCATAACCATCTTACAGTGGTTTTGTAGCTCCTCGCTCTCTATTTCCGAATGTTCTAGCTCGTAGCTGAAAAAAAGAATGAGTACTTAAAGAAAAGTTTTCAGCATCAAAAATTGAGATTTTTTCTTATTGCGAAGAATAAAGACCCTTCCGTCAAGAAAAGTTAACGTTGACTAGATTTTTATCACTTGTTATTCTTTCTTCATCAAATTTTTAAATTTTATTCCTTATTTGCGATGTTACCAAACAATTATATGACAGTGTCTTATGAGACAGAGTTATGCCCCGTTTGTTCATAGTCTTCAACATAACTTTACTGATGTACATATTTAGTTGCGCTCAACCCGGGGCTAGGCGGCGTGGGCAGTAATATGCAATCCCATAACTGCCCATAAACAGGCTCAATCAAACCGAGCCTGCAGTATTTTCATATTTGTCGTGTTCGGTGGCTTTCAAAGTTCCCTTTTCATCTATTTTACTATTTTTTTTATATTTCTTTACAAAACTTAAAGACAACCGTTTTGTAATATAGACAGATGCCATGCTATAAAAGAAAATGAAGAAGAAGAAGAAGAAGAAAGAAGTTGAGAAAGAAGAATAAGGAAAGTCTCGCGTTGGTTCATATAAGTATGTGACAAAAATCTCAAGCTGGCTGTAACTTTGTTATTTATTATTTATGTTCCTTATTAGTGGAACAGTACATTAAGTTGAGTAGTTAACTATAAGAAATTATTTATGTTGTTTTGGTGATTGTTTTATTTTTTCTGGAGTACGGCGTTTTCTCATTAAATATCGCTTTCACCAATTTGATCTTTTTGTCTTTACGTTCTTTTGGGCCAAAGCAACCGCAGTGAACATGGTTGTTAATACCGGAAAACGGTCTAAAATGAGTTGGTCTTCATTTTAGGGTAGAAAGTAATGCAAAATTATGACTATCTACATTGATAAGTTTGTCATAACTTGCTGGTGGTCTGAAAGGCGGAGTTTCACTTTAACAAAATAACAAGGGCATTTTTAGCGCATTTCAACTTCACACAAAACGAATCTACTTACGCATGAGTGAATAAAATTTCTGTCGTTAAGAAGTAATACTATATTTAGTGAAACAAAAAACAAATCGAACGCATAGCCAAAACTAACTGTACCTTAACACAATTTTGCGACTGAGCAGGAATTTTATCACGTGGTCTTCATCTGGTTTGTAGAACACGATGCCTCCGTCGTGTGAAGGTGCCAACAAACCCGCCTCCTCGCTCACCTTGGACGGTCCGAGTCCAATGTCTCTAGGCACTGATGGTGTTGCTACAAAGTTGTTTAACCCAACGTCACATACTATCTTGAAGTCACCTGTGACAAAAATTACAACATATTGGGTGATTGTGTATTTTTAATAAAAATATCCGAATACTGACATAGTATCCGGATATCCGAATATTTGTTTGCATCCATAAAAACGGGTGCGACTCTTTTCCATAGGTCACAGAGACACTGTGGCCATAGCTTTAAATTTTTTATTGTCGAATAAATAAAACAATGCGATGTAGCATGTTAAGCTTTTGCGGCAAAGATTAATATCGCAATAATTAACGCATATTAAAGTGCTATGGGCAAGAAATACGGAATTCATCTAAAGTTCATAACGGGACAGCCTTTATCCAAAATCGAAATTTAGTGGTACAAAGCCTAGACTATGGCCTACAAAAATATGGGAAAGAGTGTCCCCCCCCCCCAAAAAAAAACAACAAAAAAAACACAAAAACACGATTAAACTTAAACCAGAATGGGAATATAGCTTTTCAGTGTAACTGACATGTTGGTAGTCATTTTATTTCAGTTTCAACTTTAAATTTTTAAAAGATTTGGCTCAAGTCTCACATTATGCGGCGGGCAACATTAAGCAAATACAATTTACAAATATGCATACATAACATAAACAAAAGATATCATAATATGATAATACAATTAACAAACATGAGTCACGTGGCAGTTGGAAAACACGTGACAGTTGGAAAACTCATGGTAGTTGGAAAATGGAATTGTTTAGTTAATGAATGAAAGCTATGATGTAACAGTAAAGTTTATAATTATTGGGATTTCTAAATAGTGGTCTTATTACATGTATCCGGGCGGTCGTAATTTTTTAGGTTATCATAATGGGGGCCCGGGGGTTAACTGTATGTGGCACATCACGGTAAAAGGTGGATTTGGTGAATAGTTTTAATTGTTTTAAAACAAATTAAATTTTAGTTGTTTAAGTATATTTGGAAAGAACATACAAAATTTGTTGTTTTTGTTTTCATTAAAACTGATGGGTGATTTTGTTACATTATGACAATAAAATGAAATAATTTAAACCCAAAATGCATGAAAAACATTGTCGTCTGCTCAACTTTATGACATCATTTAAAGGTTGACGTTAAATGTCTGGACACCTTTTCCCGTGATGCGCCACATATAACTCACGTTCTTATGGAACCTACCTATCCAAAAGAACCAGTCCTTTAATTTTGCAAACAGTGCCAATTTAAAGGTGCCATCCACCGGAAATTTGATTTGCACGTTCCATGTGTCTTCATTTCTTCCACAGAGCACCAAGTCACCCCAATCCTCATCTTTTTCGAAATCGGAATCGTATGAGTAAAGTTCATACATTAATTCTATTTCACTAACATTTGATTGCTGGCACTGTATTTTGATGTTACATTTTCCTCCCTCGGACGAGAGCACGCATGCTTGATCACTAAGAAGTTTCATTCCAGTTGAAAAGAAAGCTGGCCGAAGAAATGGCGTTTTAATAAATTTTGCGTACTTAATTTTAGTTTCCAACAACTGCCACATAGCTTTTGATTCCACTGGCATACAGAAGTACGCGAACTCTTCCGGTTTTGGCGCGAAAAAGAACGTGTTGAGTACACATCCGGGCTTCTGTTCCGGTTCGTCGACGGACGATTCCACAAGCGTCCAATTTTCTGTCGGAGACTTTGTCGAAAGTGGAGTGCAGATTAAAAATGGATGAACAATTTGCCAGCTATCGTCGACGTAAACAACGTTCCACGTGCAATTTGACGTCTTTACGTCGTCTTCACCCACTTTGTGTGTGTTTGATTTGTAAATACCTTTAACAATAACACATGGGATATCTATTGCACTGAAATAAAGAAAGTATACGGGTCGAATATACTACGGTTGCAAAAATCGGCTTTCCGTTTTAGGGTCTGTCGAAATTGGGGCGTGTCGCGGGAAAATGCAACTTCGAAAAACTGACGTCAACCATTGAAAAGTTGAGTAGACGACATTAATTATCACGTATTTCGCGGTAAATACCAGTGTATTGTCAAAATGTGTAGCAAAATCACTATTGAGTTATGATAAAATAATATATAAGTGAAAACTCTTCCCAAAAATGTAAAAACCAAAATATCAAAAATATATTAACCAAATACACCTTATCTCATTACTCGCCTGAATTAGGGATGTTCAGAAGGTTGTTCATGCAAAAGTCAACGCAATACAAAGATAAACTGCGGTTTACGTAGGTATGGATTGAAATAAATAAAAGATCATTATTCACAAACTTGTAGACTCAGAGGAAGGAAATTTATTACAAGTTTAAGAAAGGTAGTGAAATGCTGATTTGAGACATCGTAGTTAACTCCGTGGCAAAATATTGGCGGAAGAAAAGATGGCTTCCAACATGGCCGCAACCCTTTACAAAAATGCCGTAGTTTATGAAAAGTTGTCATTAATTTAATATTTCCATATGCAAAGAGGTTTTCTCCCTGGCTCTTTAGGTGTTGAAATTAAGCAAATATTTTTTATAAATAAAACATTTAATGAATCTACTTACCGACACAACAACGTTAGCAGACCAGCAAATGTCCCCTTCAGTGCCTTAATCTGTTGCATGTAACCTAACACTGTACCCGGCTTAGTTTCTGGACCATACTGTCGGGTTCGAATCTTTTGAATGCTTATCCACGTGACAAGGGCTCTTACTTTAAGGATGTCGAGTTTCAGATCACGGGTGAGATGCGAAGCGACCTCTTCAAACGTCCCATTAGCGAGTTTCGGCTCTTCTATGTTATTCTATAACGTATAGTATTAATATAATTAATCAAATTTTGAAACAGACACGATTAACTTTAGAACAAGTATTTGAATACACCTCAGTACTAAAATATGTAACACATTACAACAAAATGGGATTTACTGACTTTAGAACTAGTGCTGAAATACACCTCAGTACTAAAATATGTGACACATTACAACAAAATGGGATTTACTGACTTTATTGATCAAACTGCAGATTTACAAAGTGTGAAAGAAATCAAGAATGTTTTCTCGATGCATTAAAATGCATTCTCTGAAAGAATGGCGAACTGCGAAGGTCCTAATCAGACTAAGCGAGTCTACACTCCTCGCAGAGGTTATAAGCCCCAGTGTTGTTTTTAAGGTTCGTCACACGATTATAGCTACATTTCAAGTAGTATAAAATTTATAAATGCACATGCGTGAGCTCTGCACATGTGACCTATACAAATTGCATTATGTTTTTATATGAAACGGTAATAAATTATGTTTAACTCAATTGCACAATTACGCAAATATAAAACCAAAAGGAACATATTTTGATTACTGTACATCAAAACATTTTTTATCATTCGATTTTATAACAGAATAAAAGAAAATAGCTATGTTATGTACCTTCATGATTTGGAAGTCCACTGCACTGTACAGAGAAGTTTCTGTGAACGGCTTGGGTGGGCTAGGATGTGGGTACTTGACATCCGTCGGCAGTGTGTCTTCCTAAACAATGATATATTTAGCGATAATGTGATATCATTATATTTCGCGATGCTTTTATTTTTTCGTATTTCGAGCCAAGTACAAGGCGCGAAATTTAATCCCTGCGAAATATAACCACGAAATAGCTATTTTTTTAAATAGTAAAAACTGCGCGAATTTATGTCTGCGCGAAAGTTTCATTTGTAGCGATTGTGCGAAAATTTGGCCACGCGAACTATAATGATACTACAGAAATTGTACTTCTTTAAATGATCCGTTCAACCCGTAACCCGCAGAGTTTAATATAGATTGAATTATCCTATTTTGGGTCTGACCATTTAAAAACTGCAGAAAATAATATCAAGATAAGTGGGCTACGAGATAAAATGCGTCATCATCATCATCTTCGTCGTCGGCGTCATCAAAATCATAACTGTTGTAAGTTGAAAACTTAATCGTTATTCTGAGCGTAAAAGCAATGCTTTCACAACGAATGATATCATTAACTTGTAAGAACTATATTTATTTTGCGTCGGTATATTTAATTTACTCTTTTATGTAAAGTATATGATAAATTTAATGATATTTTCTCTACTGGGGAGCGCCCCCGAATCGTCTCGGCGACAACGCCTATCCATGTACAACGCTACCGACTAAGCTAGCCGGGAAAACCCCAAAACGAGGTTGATCGGATAACCATGATGAAAGTTATTACATCACTGCATGACATCGGTAACGGTATTACTGATAACAGTACTGAATATATGTACGGGGAGACCTTTTACGGCCTCCACACTGCACAAAAAGCAATACTGCGAATATCAAGTGATAATGCCTCTACTGGGTAGCGAACCCGCACCGTCACGGCGACAGCGCCTAGCCATGTAATTCCGACACCGCTACCAACTGAGTTAGCCGCGACAATCCCCAAAAAGGTTGATCAGATAGCTCTGATAAACGCTATCATCACTGCAAGACATCGGTAAATGATTATTTATTCAGTGCTGTTATTACTATGTAATCGGTCACCGGTGTCACTTAATGACAATCACTATATCAGGCTAATCGCGCAACACGTTATAGGGGTTGACCCGGCTAGCTCAATCGGTAGGGTGCTCCACATTGTGTTAGGGTGCAAAGGTTATCGCGAAACATGTTATAGGCCATGCCAGCTCAATCGATAGAGTGTTCAGCTTTTATGTGGCTAGTCGCTGTTGCCTTACGGGTTCAAATTCTAATATTTTTTTCCTGTTAAATATGTATCAAAAAAGCCCTGAAAAGCACAATTTTGTTGTTACCATGCGGCTATCAACGTTGAAATGTAACATCTTCTAAATATCATATTAAATATTATATCTCTAGAGCAAATCAACATCGGCTACTTACGTCAATTCCCTTTTCGATCTCCCAATCCCCTTCCAGTATCAGATTCTCTGCTTCGTAAGGGACAAACTGACCCAACTCTGTTTTATTATCCGACTTCCGGCGTTCTTGTACTGCCGGTTGTTTCCGGAGGCCTTTCGGAGGTTTTCGCTCGGGTGTCTCTTCCACATTTTTCTTTGCGTTAGATTTACTTATTGGTTCTATTCTCGGTGTATTATTGTTCTTTTCGTCAATTTGTTTTGATTCACTGATCTTTGTCTTGGAACTTCCGGTTCCCTTTGTCTTGGAACTTCCGGTTCCCATGTTTTATCAAATCAATTCAAGCTGTTTTGATCCTATTTGGGAAAAAACAAAACACGTGACATCGAACAGTTTGCCAGACAGAAAAAAGTTTTTGTACTAATAATATACCTAACTCGACAACTTATCAATAGACAACTTTTTAGCGTAGTGTATGTCTTATTAGAGTATTACCTAAAAGCAAGATAAAAGCGTCGATACATTTTAAAACATGCGAGAATTTTTATGTTTATTTCTAAGAACTGTCCTTTTGGTCACTGACTATTTCGATCACTGGCATTTTGCCTGCAATAAAATATTATCACGGTAAGTATCTCTTCAACTGACATGGAATAGAATACGAAAACGTTTATATTTTGCTTAAAAATAGACAAATTGTGGATCGCAGGCCTCTGAACCAAGATTGATTTTGTAAATAGTACATATTTCATACAAAATGTAACTTTTTAGCGAATGTGAACAAACTATAGCACTTTTCAGCAACTTTCTTGCTGATTTGAATTAAAAGAGATCTGAACATAATTATTTCAGTCTGTTTGAGATTTGTATTGTTTTATGGCGATCATAAAACTTCGTCGGCTTATGATTCTGATCCAGTCCTGACGCTGTCAAGTATACATCCCTCATTAAAATTGATGTAGCAGACACATGTTAAGCAACAGAACAATACAGAACAGAACAAAAAACATGTTGTTCAATTCTGTTCTGTATTGTTCTGTTGCTTAACATGTGTCTGCTACATCCATTTTAATGAGGGATGTATACTTGACAGCGTCAGGAATGTTAAGTTTTGATTGAGTGGGTCGCTAACGAAGCTTCATTTTATATAAGAGTATCGTGCGACGGTCTACTTACCCATCATCAGTTATATTTATAGTATCCAAATCCTATTGTCCGAAAAAAAAGCGTGATTATTTCAATCTTGCAGAATATTCTATTTCTTAAAACGCACAAATTACCGAAGACAAATGAGTGACAAGTAAATATACTGTTCAGTTACGCTCACTACTTAACATATACCGTTTACAGTTACGCGCAATTCTTAGAATAATGACTCCGTAACGTTTACACATCGCAGATGAAAGAAGAATTAATGTCGTTTTCAATTATCAGTAAATAATGCTATGCATTTTTCATGATCAAGTAGCGTGTTACTTTGCTTAGTTCATCGATAATTCTGGAGCGTGACCTCCTCAGAAACGGTGTTGGCAGAAACAAGTAAATAAATCAAACAACTTTTATTGTTTTATTGGTTTTAGCTCAAGTATGAACGGCTGCAACGGCCATGGGAACGACTAATAATTTAAATCGCTGTTGCACTGAGTACGCGCTAACTAGCAGAGTTGTTACATATACGAGTCTTGTTCTTCAGTTACGTCCTTTGAAGGTCATTGAGCGTTGTTTGTGCCGTGTGGCGGCTGTAAAAAGTCTCCCCGTACATTCAATCAGTGCTGTTATCAGTTACGTCCTTTGAAGGTCATTGAGCACGATACCTATGTACTATGTTTATAGTACTTCTAAAATTCCTTTTGTTTTAATATTTCGGCCAGTTTATAGATAGGTGGTTTCAATATCCCAGCCAATATAGATTTGGATATTGTCCAATCACCCCCAAGGATATACTTCCTGCTTTTTAAATTTTGCCTTTGGCGTAGTCTGTGATATGCAGGATTTGTATTCTAAGATCCCCTGTCAAAATTCTATTCTGTTTAGTTCTGCCCATTGTTTTCTCGTTTAGGGCAAACCCATTCTTTTATCTGGGGACCATACGCCGCTGAACATGGAATGGTATTAATCTGAAAATACCTCATTGAAGGTTCCATGTTCACCGCCATATGCATACCATCGTTTGGGATGGATCGAAATTGTACTATTTAATGTAATTACTGAGTTGCGCTCAACCCGGGGCTAGGCGGCGTGGGCAGTAATAAGCATTCCCATTACTGCCCATGAACAGGCTCAATCAAACCGAGCCTGCAGTATTTTCATATTTGTCGTGTTCGGTGGCTTTCAAAGTTCCCTTTTCATCTATTTCATACACTTAAAGCGCTATGGCAGTCGTCATTGCACAGTCATTGATAAAAATAAAAACACCAAACAACAAGATACAGTTATTGTCCAACAATATTGACCAGGCACTCTTGCATTTGACCCCGTATTCGTTAAATTTCGTATGTGTTACGATCTACTTCGAATCGGTAGTCCGGCATCTGCACACATCACTGACGTGTAAATTGCATCGGTGTATTCGCTGATACCCGTGTTTATCCAATGACCTTTACGAAAATTAGTGAAGTGCCAGGTTAATATTGTTGGACAATATTTGTTTTTCAAATAAATGTTATTTTTAATGTGTTTTTATTTAATTACGTTATTTTAGATACGTTTGTAACAGTGACAACGGTAAAGACAAATAGCCAACTAGCTTAATCTACAAATTCTGTACAATTCAATTCTCATCCTTTTAACATTTGAAGAGAGAAATCAGAATTTTTAATAACTAGGTCAAACCACTTGTACAAATATTTTATATTGTTTACATTTCACCTCACATAGTGTTGTCCGTAACATATTACTCATGTGGGGCATGTGAATTGATATTTTGTGTTGCTTATTTTTGTGTTTGAAAGTGAAAAGAATTCGGATAATTTTAAGATCATTTTTTCAGGTTATAACTTTTCTTACAGTATTTAAAATAAAGATTTTCTTACAGTATTTAAAATAAAGATTTTCTTGCAGTATGTAAAATAAAGATTTTCTTACAGTATGTCAAATATAGATTTTCTTACAGTATGTCAAAGAAAGATACATTTAAATAACATTTTTATTGAACTGCATTTGTCGAATAGAGATTTTTTCTTTTCGATGACAGTGTGCGATTCTGCAATAATGTTGGGCTGTTTTAGCAGTCAGCTGATTTCGATTTACGATCTTTAACAAATCTAAGAACGATTTTAAGACTTTTGTTTTCCCCGCCCGCCCCTCGGTTAAATGTCCTTAGCTTATAAAGACAGGAAGGATTTTTTTAAAAGATGCAAGAGTGATGTATCTTATCATGTTTCAAATTTAAGGAGTGTACAATATTCCATAGGTGAAATTAAAATTTCATGTCCGGCGTAGTTAATACATTGGTTCAGAGTAAAATATGTGAAATAATGAAATGTCTTACTGATATATTCAATTCCATTAGACTTACTACCCAATGTGAAATTCATAAACTAGGTAGATTTTAGAGGTGAAATTACTATTTCGAATTGCATATAGAGCAGGGGATACAGTTATCGACAGTTTAATATCTAAAACGTCACACTTTAATTCTCTCCCAACAACAATAACAAGGATCAGCAATTTCTCCTTACCCTGTGAAACAGAATCAATTTAAGTACACAAATTATTTATTAAAACGTGAACTCACCTACATTACGTGATTGAAGAGACTCAATCTGCCATGTTGATTATGACGTCTATGACGTAAGCTATGACGTCACTCCATCATCTGGCGTCGCACTATATCATTCCAAACAAATCGACGTTAGGCAAGAATGAAAAACAGCGCTACTTTATGAAGCGTCAAGACTCGGGAAAATGTAATTTAAGTGTACATAATATCGAATTCATATCTTAAAAAAATGGAAACATTTTTACTAAAGAAAAAAGTCGGCGTTGTAGGTTTCCTTTTTAAACCTGGAAGTTATTGTTAAAATGTGTACCGGTATGCATGCCTACAACAGCTTTGAAACCTGGCAAACTTTAATCGCAAGAATATAAAATCGCGCGATATTGGGAAGTCTAAAGAAGAAAAATAACTGATCTGAAGTGAAATTAAAAAAGGAATTTGATTAGTCGGTTTCAGTTTAACGCTTCTAGATATCTATGTTTTAAATTACTCAGTACTCTGTTAAGCTGTGAGGCTGAATATTAGTATTCTACAGATGTTTGTGAAATTGGCATCCTGGCAGCGTGAAGTTCTCAGCCGAGCTTCTCGCGGCTTCATAGCGTTCAGTTAACAGCCTAGCAGCCTCGCGGCTTGGCAGCGTAAAGTTAGTTGCCTGGCAGTCCGACAGCGTGAAGTCGGCACTATAGCAGCCTGGGAGCATAAAGTTTGCAGCCTGGCGGCCTGACATACCCGCGGCTTTTAACTTTCAGCCTGGCAGAAAAACTTATCACTTGCAGAAATAACGGAACCCTCTTCATTTTTCGAACTCAAATGAAAATACATGCAGTATATACTGCAACACGTACGTCCGCTAGGAATTTCCGAAAAACCCTGCAACATTTTAAAGCTAACTTTTGCCATTCGATACTGTTATTGAAACCATTTGAGAACATTTAAGAAAAGTCTGCATCAGGACGAATCTGCCATAGCTTCACAAGACACATAGCTGTCAAGCTAATAAAGAGACGAGATATTCTAAGACACTTAATTTTATGTCGATTTAAACAAAATCCACACGAGCTTTTACTTTAAATTGTTGGAAGCAACATGCTCCTCTGCCAAACCTAACAATTTACATGGCTAGCGTCGAGGATGCGTTCTGACGAAAGCGTTCTCGACGCGTTCAGTTCACTTCTTTTCCGATAAATTAGCAGAAGATGCATATATTTTACAAGAAATGTATTATATGTCAAATGATAACTTCCCCCGATATTTTTTCTGGTAGGAATGGGCATATGCCTGGTTGTACTGTACAAAATAATATTTTTTTTGAAATCACAACAGTTTGCACCTACCTCACATAAACTGTGGGCGATTCTAATAAAACAGCAAGATTTGTGCATTTTCTAGTGATACAAACAAAAACTAGAATGGTGAGGGGGTACTTTGCGATCAGTCCCTTGTAATTGTATCATCATCTCAGAGAGTACAACATGTAAACTTACTGAGGTGAAGCTCCTTCTCCGCGAAATCCGCCATCAATTTACGCGATAGAAATTCGTTGTTTGTGCGATAGACGCGTTGTTAGTGCGAAAGCTATGTCCTGTGTGAAGGAGAGAATTTGCAACGAAAAATTGAACACTTGCAGTTTCAGTTTGAATTGTTTGCACGGCGAAGCCGTGTTTTAATCCTTTCCTCCATAGATACACCATTATTGTGTGTGCGAACAGTTTACACCCAGATCAGCTGGTACATCCGCGCTGTCTGATCAGGATCTACACTGTTTGCTGTTTTGTTCATTAGGTTATTTCTGACCAAAATGCGAATGTGCAGATCCTGATCAGACGGCACGGATGAGCCGGCTGATCTGGATATACACTGGTCGCACATGCGTAAAAAGGAGTATGTATGGAGGAAAAGGGTTAAACATACAAATTAAAGCTAACATTTGACAATGGGGGCCTACCGATATACAAAGTTATCTCAATATTCTGTCCTTAGTTACCTCCCTTTGCAACGCGCACCTGTTACTGGGTAGTTCCGGTCTGAGATTGACAATTAAAACAGACATGCAGTAGTCATCCTTGGTCCTTTCAAATACGTTTTAATAAGGTCTGGTCGGTCAGAGATCACCATTATGCATAAAAATGTTTGATCATTACATACTCAATGGAAAAATATATAGTTTTTATAGAGCAGTGCATAATATTTCTTTTCTAACCGTTTTAATACGTTGGATAGGTTTGTGTTTAACATCGTTATGTCCGACCCCTTCACCAACTAATAATGAACAAAAAATTTCGTTACATTAACGCTCAGAACATATTATACGGTTAGGTATATATTTTTATGCTCAAAATGGCAGATTTGAGAAAAATAACAGTTAAAAAAACCTTAGATAAATGTAGTAAATTTATACACATGATATAAGTTAAATTTTGACGCTCGCAAATAAAACGCCCGTTCCCTTTTATGCATGTTCTTTCATGCCCAATGAAACATTTTTGAAGAAATGTAACAGTTTTTTAATAAGTGAACCTTTTTCTACAAATTGAATGCACCCCATTTGGTTTACAGAGTTTTGCCCTGTTCGTATTGACGTATTTTTCAATATGTTGCTCTTTTTTTCACAAAGTTCTTTCTTACTCTTATACCATTTAAAACATATTCAAACAAGGTTTCGTAAGGTTTTCACGCTTTTTCTCTTTATCTTTTATTTTTATATTTGAGTTTTAATATTTAGTTTAACAATACATTTTAATTCATTACATAAATATATTTTTGTGTAAAACTTTTCAGAGGGCTATTTTAATTTGTTCAGTTCGGAGAACTTTTAGTTGCCAAAATCAAATAAACAATTGTCGAGTGTCAAACAACTGTGTGACAATTAATTAGAATATTTAATCCCTATTCGGTTTCATAAAACAACACGTTGTCCCTGAACAAGCAACTTTTTCAAGCTCTTATAAATCTACAACTTAACTTCAAAAGACCTTTATCACCCCTCCGGCTGGTAAGACCCTGTCTTGCTTATTAGATTACGTAACATGGTCATAAAACACCAGGCCCTTTTCTTAAATAGCATTGTTTGCATGACTTATTGGTGATTGGCTGAAAACATAAAAAGCTGTAATTTCCATGCCTGTGAATAAATAAAATTTAAAAGGATAATGTTACGTAAATAGGTAAAGTTGCATTTAGTTATTATATTATTAAAATCAATTTACAAAGATGATGGTTACTCCTGATATAAGTTTGTTTCCCATTTTTGCTAAGTCGACAGTGAATTTTAACTTTAAAATGCACTTTGAGAAATTTTTATCTTCACTTCTAACGCTACGCTCATTACCGCTTCTAAACCGGAACTACCCAATCAGCAAGGGAAGCTACTCTCAATGGGAGGTAACTGTGTATATCGGTAGGCCCCCAATAATCTATTTGGGTACACAGCTTCACTATGTATTAAATTAAAAACTGAAATAAAGCTAAAGTTCTTGCAGCAATTTCTCTCTTTGGGAAACACGGCTTTGCCGTGTCTAAAATTAAAAATTGTTAGAGAAGCAACTCATGGAAAAAGATTGTCTCTATTGAAAACACAGATAGTTAGAACCAAAAAACCCTAAAATTCTATTTGCAATTTATCACAAAAAACGAAGCAACACTGAACTTTAATTTAAATGTCTTGATGAGTAATGAGTTACAGGCAACAATACAAAAGGTCCTTTGGTCTAACAAATGTACACAATATGAGCTATTTGAAAAAGTGTGTTTGACCTTCAATTTCCTGATCGCGAAAATAAATGACATAAAAATAAAAATGTTGATTTCTCCCTTCACAATTGGAATTTCTTTTCAATGACCTTAGATAATGTTGTCAGTATCATTTCACGCATGTTGACATTTGTTGTTTTGTGTTGCTTCCTTTTTGTGATAAATTGCAAATAAAATTTTAGGGATTGTTAGGCTAACCTGGGTTAAAGTATACTTTAACCCAGGGCTAACTATTTTTCTCTACTTTTCTAACTTTTATTAAAATATGCAAAATAATCATACACTTATAGCATTTATTTGTGCAAAGTTTGATGGAAGTGCATTGTGCCATTTGAGAAATTTTTATATTTTTATTTTTTGTCTATTACAAAGCAATAGCGAGATGCGCAATAACTTAATATGCAACACGATCGCAGCCGGTACTCTCATATCCAGGGGAACGTCTATATAAGGTCACATGGGCACTTGCATTTTAAGGTTTAAAGGTTCGGTTTGAAAGGCCGTCATGGTCAGCTGATAGTTGTTTATGGGTAATTGGGTTTTATTTGACAAGGTGACGTGGTCAGTATTGGTACAGCATTTTTCGAGAAATTAAAAGGTACGTTTGAAAGGCAACGTGGTCGTAGCTGGTACAATCCATGTATTTTCGGGATATAGAATTTAGTCTAAAAGCGATATTGTTGTTGATTATACTATAGTGGTTCCACGCAACATTTAGTTTTCATATCTGTTATAGTTATATACGTGGTATGGAGTTGTGTTTAAGGTGTTATGGTCGTATTACATTTTCTGTTTTGTTTTCTTGGGTTTCCTTTTATTTGCCCGAAACCGGATTTAGCTTCTGATGACCCTTTTTTTTTTTACAGTTTTCCAAGATGATAGGAGGCGCACCACAGGAAACGGTGTCCTTTGTAATATTTTTTGACATTTTAATTGTTAGTATATTGTTTAAAAAGAACTTAAATTTATCTATAATTTTATCATAACTAAACGTGTTAGAATAACAAATATAATGATATTTTTGCCGTATAATGCGTAATAAACAATGTCGTCCACACATCTTTCTACGTGATTTAAAGTATTGACGTCAACTGTGGCGCGCCAAAAATCAGGATAGGAATTCGGAATGGGTTTAATTATAAGTATCTTGCATGATTGTGAGGTGAAGATGGAAAAATCTGTCACCGAGGGGGAACTGTTTTGCGGGAACGAGGCTCTGCCGAGTTCCCGCCAAAACAGTTCACCCGAGGTGACAGATCTTTCTATCTTTACCGAAGTTCCTATGCAAGATACTTTTTCTTGCATACCTTTTACTATTCTTAACATTTGTGTACATGTATACAAACTAAATTTTGTTGCCTTACGTTAAAATATTGACGTAAACGTAAACCTTATTTTCTAAATGACGTGACTAACTTGAATAAATGACGTCAGATATTTGAAGACGTGATGTCAATCATGTAGCACGCGAACTTTATCTTTTCCCTAGGGAAAAGATAAGATTTTCTTTCCCCGGTAAATCACGTGGAAATACTTATCCGGTATGCAAGAAAAATTAAAAATGACCTTGGACCGCCGATACTCATAACCCAGTTTTACATGTCTAAGACATTATGAACTTTGATGGGTACATGTACGCAAACTTGCTCCTTGGGGGATCATGCACAGACGTTGTTGGGGATTTTGTTAGAAAAATTAATTATTTTTAAACAAGATCAATTAGATCATATCATTACATGTACAAACATTATTATGAATTATATGTTGGATATATTGAAAGCAGCACTCATTCACAATATTAGCAAAAGTAAGTGCAAAAACAGATCAATATATCGAAGTGAACTATATAAGGAATATTTGTATTTACCAGCAATATCGTTCTCCGCGTTACAACGTATAGCGCAGAACGGTTGTCTCAAAATAGCCTGACCAAAAACAGATGTGTTCAGTTTGATAGGGGGCGCTGTTTAGCGCGGGAAATTACGTGTTTTTGCGGGATCAAAACAGAGGTGGTCGATTCTACCGAGACTTCTCATCGAGCAACATTGAATTTAATTTTCGTGATGGCGTTTCTACATTCAGTGTATATATTTGTATCGGACGAACAAAAATCATTTGTATTTGTTAAAATTGGATTTGTATTTGTTTAAGGGAACATGTTGAGATATGTTCGTTGTTTCATATTTGGAGGGTTAATTTAAGAAACACTATTACGTGTTTCGCGCATGTTACGAACACATGTTTCCTGCGTTTAAAAAAAGGAAAAGAAAAAAGAAAAGAAAAAGATGTACGAGGTTTTGCATGGACGAATTACCCTGTGAAAAATATTCAATCTTATCTTATTCATAATACTTAGGATTCATGAGTTTACAGATAAGATTCTGACATGCTCAGTTGGGGGTGAAAATTATTTAGTCTTATTAGAATTGTATGTTATATTCGGATATTTGTAAGCTGCCGTAAAGTATTAACAGTGTAACTTTCGTGAAATGTTTGGGATTGGTTTGGTTTGGTATGTTGTTTTTCACTCCCAAGTATCTGTGGTTGCTTAGAATAAACTAGTCCCGTCAGCACAAACGGACGGAGTTGTTTGTTTTTGTAGGGGTATGTTGAGATATGTTACATTTACCGAGTAAGCTCCGGAATTTATGTGTTCACGAGTGGCGAAGCCGCTAGTAAAAATAGATAATTCCGGATTTCACGAGTGATGCATATTTCTATCTTTCACTTTTAAAAACAAATTTTCTTTTGTTATGAGTGAAGTGCACAATTTGTGTGAATTGACAGAACTATTTCATGAAATTGGGCCAAAAACGTTTGTTTGTGATGTGACGTCACCACGTCATAAACCCAAACTTACAGAGGATATTAGTTTTTTCCAATGTAAGATTATAAGTATCATGCACGAGTGTGAGCTGAAGATGGAAAAATCTGTCAGCAAGGGTTAACTGTTTTGCGGGAACGAGGCTCTGCATACCGGATTTACCGGGGAAAGATAATTTTAACTTTTCCCTAGGGAAAAGATAACGTTCGCGTGCTACACGAGTGACGTTACTTCTTCAAGCATCCGACGTAATATATTATATTTAGAAAATAAGGTTTGCGTTAACGTCAATATTTCAGCGTAAGGAAACAAAATTTAGTTTGAAATGTACACACATGTTATGAACAGTAAAAGGTATGCAAGAAAAAGTATCTTGCATGAGACATTCGGTAAAGAATGAAAAATCTGTCACCTCAGGTGAACTGTTTAGGCGGGAACTTGGCAGTCTCGTTCCCGCATAAACAGTTCACTCTCCGTGACAGATTTTCCATGTTCACCTCAAACTCATGCAAGATACTAATAATCTTTACCAAATGTCTCAAGATACTTTTTCTTGCCTACCTTTCATTATTTATAACATGTGTTTGTATGTATACAAACTATTTGTTTTCCTTATGCTGAAATATTGACATTAACGTAAACCTTATTTTATAAATGATGTCACTAACTTGAATATATTACGTCGGATACCTAAAGACGTGACGTCACTCACGTGACTAATTCTACATGGGGTGTTTTGGATCGGAATTTCCTACATGGGTGAAAACACCGGATGACCTAATCTTGTATGCAAGAAAGAAATATATTTCACCGAGTGAGCTCCGAAATTCGTATTTTCACGAGTGGCGAAGCTACGAGTGAAAATTCATTCCGGAGTTCACGAGTGAAACATATTTCTATCTTTCACTGGTAAAAACAAACTTTCTTTTTATTTTATGCCTTTAGTGAACAATTTGCGTGAATTCGACAGAAAAATTGCATGAAATGGCGCCTAAAACGTTTGTGTATGACGTTACGTCATGACGTCATCTACCCAAACTTTAAACCGTTTTCTAAACGTTCTCCTTCGGAATATTATGTGCGTTTGGGTACCAACACTAAAAATCAGTGAAAATAAAAATGATATTACACTGTTTGAAAACACTTGAATACCACTTTTGTTCACTGATAAAATTCTATAATTCACTGAAAAGCTTAAAAAGCCCGTTTTCTCAACGTTCTCATTTGGATTGTTATGTACGTTTGGATACCAACGTGAAAAAGCAGTGAAAATAAAAATGACATTCCGCTGTTTAAACCAGTGAAATAACGCTATTATTTCACCGGGAAATTTCTATAATTCACTAAAAAGCAAAAAATAAAATGTATTGCTCAGATTATGCTCAAATGACAAGCAACTTTCAAGACATTCCAGAAAGACTTCCATCACGTTTAAATTCTCATCAAAATTAATTGGGTTAAAATCAGACTTCTTTGCTGACCAGCTCACACAGGGATTCGATTTCAAAGAATTAATGCGGTAAGAGCATGGCAACACAAAGAACCTTTGGTATCTACTGATCTACTCTGGTATCATTTTATTCCGCTCGGATTTAAATTTCGCGTAGTTCGCGCTAAAGAAAGTAAATGCGCGAGCGAAGTAGAAATGTAAACATGCAATAATAAAGGATGGCACAAGTACGTCACTTTTAAAATGTCTTGCACACACAAACTCACTCGCTACAGATAGTTTTTTTCTTATTTCTCAGTAATTTCTTGACCAATTTTTATCAGATAAAGAGCACCGTACTCCTGTTAGAAAGCATTTTCATCGGCATTAAACATCATATATCAATCGTTTGCTTTTTCTCAAACATTCAAAGACAGTTTGTGTTTGAAGTGAAGTGTGAATTAATAATTGAGAAAACGGCAGCCGATTGATATTGGAGGTTAAATGTCGTTGAAAATGCTTTTTAACAGGAGGACCATGCTCTTAATCTGATTAAAGTCGGTCCAGAAATACCTGAATAAGCAAAAACCTACCTGAAGCGAGTGATTTAGTGTGTGCACGACATTAATAAAGCCACCCTGTATTGTCTTTCTTGTAAAATACAAATGCGCGAAAATATGCCCGCGCGGAGATATTTTTCGTGGCTTTTGCTCGAAATTTCGTCCCCGCGAAATTAAACGATACCACAGTAAATGCGGTTTCATAAGTAAACACTTTATTCTGTTTAAGACCCATTTTAACCAGATGCGCAACAAAACCAACACATTAGTTAATTAATTAATTTTTATTGTTTTGATGTTTGCAATTAGCAGAGTTACAATGTTATATATTAAAAAAACATCGTAAAATCTACAGGCAGGTCAAAACATTACATCCAGGTCTTCATTTAACAAAATACGTTTTAATAACAGCATTTTGATTATCAAACGTTGGACGTAGGTATTGTGAAAATATTATATAGTTATTTGGTTTCTTGACAGGGAATGTGAGGATATAATGCCGGTCTGGGTGTCATATTACCCGAGCCTCACATACCCTTTCAAGGAACCAAATAATTGTTTTATTATACTGCAAAGACATTTTCAGACAAAAATAATTAGAAAACATCGAATTTTCATTTATTTCGCTTATTTAATGCCGAACGTCCAAATTCCCCTCTGAGAACCTCAATAATTACATGTCTTACGTCATTAATTTACCTGCATGACGTCACTTCTATAGAATCGAATGAACTATCGATTTGATATTTATTTACAAAATCTGAGAATAATCTGATCGTTTTCAACGTTAAAAACATAACACAAATATTTTCTGTAACAATTTTAGCAATCGCTAAGCATACCGCTTCATAATTTACAAGATCGGCTTCAAATAAAGCATTTTACGGAAATTCAAAACAAAATGGCCGACGACCGCAAAAGGTGAGAGGCCAGAGAGGGAAATTAAGGCACGTGCGTTCATATCTACGGCCGTTCCGTAAATACGAATATACATCAACGGCAAATTATCCAATCAAATTCAAGCAAATTTCTTTGCAGTATAATAAAGGAACATATTATAATGCAAATGCACTTTTATTCGTGGGCACAAAATGTCGTAATTTTCGGTCAAATGACATGTTTAAGGTGATTGTGGTTTTGAAATATCGTTATTTAGTAATATATTTCGTGGCGGTTTTAATTCGTGGATCGATTTTTCCCAGAAATCCGCGAAAATTAGTACCCTACGAATATTTGTGAATTTACAGTACATTGTACATAACATTATTGTTAAGCATATATTATTAATGTTTCTTCAAAAACCCTTAAGGTACAGTCCGATTTCTAGTGTCGTCATGATATGAAGCACGTCACGGCTTCAATGACATCTTAGTTGGCACCTCCTTAGTTGTTACTATATTTGGAAAGATCCTTAACTTATTTATTATTTTCTTAAAACTAATATAAGGTGATTTCCTTTACACACTTATGCTATTTTTGTAGGGAGAAACCCAAAATAATCAATTCCGTCTGCAATACTTTATGACGTCATTTAAAGTAATGACGTCGTATTCCCGAAGACACCTTTTGCCGTGACGCACCCCATATTGTTAACAAACAAAACAATCAAACACTATATATTCGCGCTGCTTTCAGACAGTTTATAACATAAACGTAGTTCACATTTATGATCTCAAATAATCTCACTACTAGTCTAGATTCTGAAGCTGAAAATTTTGTCGAGGTAGGGCCGACAGGATATACTTTTTATTTTACGATTTTATTGAAGTTTATGGTATGTCTCAATGAAATTAGGTGGCCTGCAAAAATTATTTTATTGCGAACTCTGAAAAAATAAGGGAGATAACTCTGATATAGAATTATAAGTTAACTTTAAAATATTTAGATATAATGACGAGTTGCATTGATATCAGTCCAAATTTTAGTATCAACATTAGTTTTTATATGATCTAGCAACCATTATTTATTTAAGATGTATTATTAGCACATAATATTGGACTAATATGTAATTTAAGACATTTTTGTTGGTAAAATATACAAAGAAAACAGAACTATTTACGATTTTACCTATTTTATGAGTTAAGAAAATTATCTGTTCATATCACTTGTAAATCTTTATACAGATATTTCACATGACTCTTCTAAACATTAATTTATATGTTTTAGAAGACAATTTTTATTGAAGAATATGCGTTATTGTTGATATAACCTTAAAATTGTGTATACAATTACCCCACCCACACCATTATAGCAAGTATTCTTTTAATAAAACCTTAAATGGATAATCAACACATTTTATGTTAGTTTATTTTGTTATTTACAATGTATATAGAGTAAGATCTGCTTCAGTTGAAGAAGCAAACCGGAAAGGAAATGCTTTGTAAAACACCAAATAAAAAGAGTTAATTCAAGAAAATATAATAATATTTTCTAAATATGAAAATTTGGTGACACATTTTGTCAAAGTTCAGATGTCTCCAATAGATCTGTTTTATTCTTAATCTCCCATACTCTTAAAAAGGCAATTCTTAAATTACAGCATCAACACATTTGTATTCTTATATGATTTGAACATCCTAACAAGTAATGCAAATGAGAGTGCCTGTTGTATTTTTTGTAAAGTCACATAATGACGTATAACAGCATAATGGTAAATTAGCCAGTTTATTAACTGAATACAGATGGTAACTAATTTCTTGAAAAAAAGTGAAGTAATTAAACATTAGATAAATATTACTGTTATTTTGAAACACATGTTTAATGAAGATTTTTCAGATGTTTTGTCTTATGTTAGGTTAACTTTTACTAAATTGCAGGAAAATTGCGGGTATATATCTTTAAATAATGAAATACAATGAGATCTGGCAAACTTAACTTCTTTTCTATCAGGAAACAGTTTTCAACTTCATTACATATGGTTGCATTGACAAATGATAAGTTCCCATATTGAGGTTTGCACTAACCTTAGAATAAGTCTGGGTAATTTTGTTTCATATTGAAAGGTGCCGCAACATTTAAGCAGCTAGGCATAGCTTTATAAAAGTCTATACATTGTTCTCACCTCATCATGTGAAAACGGAAGTAAAATTACAATCTTGTGGTTGTAAGTAAAACATGATATTGTATTGCCTGTAAATGTTTTCATTTTTACATATTTCTAGCTTAAACTAGTAAAGGAAATAGTAAAATCCCAAATATCGCAAGTCTTTTAAGGATAGTAAGTAAAGTAGTTTTCCTGTATATGTCAAAATATACATGTATATATTGTTCGAGCTTAGAGAAATAGGACTGCTTATGTAAAATAGAGAAACAGTCACTTCTGGATGCTAGCGTTACCCCAGTATAGAACAAGGGAGTCTTATAAACGCTAGCAGAGTCATTAAAATATGACACGGTCTTGCTTCCTACACCACAGAATAGTGTAAGCACCTTCTTGATGCCAGTGTATTTGCCATGAGACGTATGGTAACACTATCCAGAGGTTTTAGAATGGTTACTTCCCAGTTCTATGTTATAGCAACCGTTTTTTAAGAAAGGTAAAAAAATATTCGAATGTTGTTCTTAGTCTAGACTTATAGAAAAGAAAACAAAACTATTTAATTAATTAGGCAATTATACTCTTTCTTAAGTCTAACTAAAGATATGTCCATATGACAGAGATGCCCCCCCCCCTCAGTTGTCATTGTGAAACACGCCAATATTGTGCTCAAAGTACATCTAATGGTGAAAACTTTCAGGGAAAAAACAGATGAATTTGCAGTTCACAATATTAAATATGAGTGCAGTTTGATGGTCAACATGCCTGTAAAGTTTCACGACTGTCATTGATACTTTTGGACTTACCTATGACACAAGATTACACACTGAATGCATTATATTGAAATGCATAAGGGGTCATCACTATGGTCTTAACAGGTGTGGCCCAAAACAAAACCCCAGGGGCACAACTACACATGATTGTCAACATGCCTGTAAAGTTTCATGACTGCGACTCTCATACTTTGGAATTACATACAACAAGATTACTTGCTGAATGCATTATATTGAAATGCATAACATCACTCTGGTCTTAACAGGCGTAGCCCAAAACAAAACCCCAGGTGCACAATATAACATGATGGTCAACATACCTGTTAAGTTTCATTTTTGTGGCTCTCATACTTTTTGAGTTACGTGCGACACAGGTTTCGTAAGTACGGAGGGACGGATGGACAAGGGCATCCTGTAAGGCCCCTCCTCGTTCAGAGTGGGGGCATAAAAAGGATGCAGGATCCAAGAATTAGAACAAGGTAACCCTATGAAGGAATCTGGACCCTTTGTTCTGATGACAATGCTTTCCCTACTAGGATCCTCAACCCTATTATTAGAGTTAATAGGCTACTTGTATTGTTAAAGAATAATATCTTTCAGACCCAGGCCCTCACTCCATTACAAGGGTAGTGCTAGTATTCAGAAGGGACTGCAACAGTTTGACAGGAGCTGGAATAAGTTTAAAATACTGTTATTAACTACAAGCTGATAGTATAACCCATAGGACCTATTATTTTCATATCTAGGTTCTTGGTCCCTGGCCAGTGTTAGGTTTATGAATACTTTTTTGTTTGGTCTACTATGCTTTTCTAGATGCAGTCCTACCCAAAGAAGGGAGTACATGTACTACCATGAATGGCTTCAGATTGCCTTTCAGTCAATTTCAAAGAATATTTAAAACCAACTTGCTACTACAACGTTTCTATTCAGGCTCAGCATTTTTTTCTAGGACTGACACTTCCTTTTCACGAAGACTAAGGCCATATTTAAAGCAAAGTGACTGTTGAGACAATAACTGGTTAAAGAAACACATGGTCTCCATGAGGTTCCACAGTTTCAAGCTTAGTATTATTAAAACCAGTTCCATGTGAATGAAAATGGATTCATTGTTTCAAGCAAAAAAAAAAAGAATGATCAAGATGAAGCTGTAATAATTAAACATAATAAACCATAGATATGAAGGTATTTTTGGTTTTTCACTTATTGTAATACTCTTGAGACTTCTGTCCAAATGGAACCATCCTTATTTATTGGAAGTTCTACCCGTAGATGGACCCAGACCTTACTCTTAGACTGTCGTTCAGAAGCTTGAAAATTTTGTCAAGGACAAGTGCGAGTATGTCTGACAATAGTTTAAGTGTAGCACTAGCCACAAGCATATTTATCAATAGCCATAACAAACATGTATTAAAGACTCCCATGTGCTATTTCAAATGAGCTCTAAAGCAGAAGCAGTCAATGGAACACTTTAAAAATATTATTTAGGTAATTTCCAAAATAATCTTTCAACCAAATGTTAACTAAAAAAAATTTAGTTTGATGTCGTCATATTATCACTGCTCATTTACTTGTATTTGTTTTTGATTTACATTGTTTTTAATTTCGTGTGCATTGACTGCACTTAGAAAGTAGAAAAAATAAATGAGTTTTAACACACATATTGTTTAACTCAACATGTACGAATGATTTAATAGAATGATTAATACAACTAATAAAGAACAATATTTCAAACTGCCACAAAACCGTCAGAGAGCAGAAATTGTTTATTTGTTTAAGTTTTGGAAATTAAAGAAGACCCATAACTCCTCAGTGACTTGACTAATGTTATCTTGCTTGTAACCATACATAGCTGAGATCTTATTGTCCCCTTAAACCGTCGGATGAATTTTAGTGATAGTAAATATAGGTATTGTTTGGTATAGATGTAACTTGTTAAATATTTCCAGTTGAAGGGCATATCTCAAGAGTGACAAGAGCAATCTGACTGGCTATCAAACTTGTCTAAGATATTATGTACATACATGTTCTTACTAAGTTTGATGAAGATTGTCATTTTAATTAAGAAAGCATCCATTGCTTCAAAGAAGGCAATGAAATATCAATGAATCCAACGCCATTGCTGCAATCTAGAATATCTTGTTTAGATATTAGCAGACATAATATGCCCACAGCATTCTGACAAACTGGGGCCTTGGGCAGTCCTAATTTGGTTAAAACAGCCATTAGAGGACACTATCTATCAAAGCTATCTGTAAGTTACTGAACTGGATATGTTTACCTTTAACATTCTAAGCAAGTTTGTTGAAGATTGTCGAGTTAAAATGTGGAGGAGTTAACCCGTCAGATTGCTTCAGTCACTATAGAGTTATTGCCGTTTAATTACTAATTTGGTCAAAATTAGTAATTAAAGGGCAATAACTCAAGTCTGACTGAAGTAATCTGACGGGTTATTAAATATCTTAGTGTCGTAATCACTTAAACCAAGTTTGGCAAAGACCTTGAATAAGTATTATTGCCATAAGAGAGTTGATAACATTTTGTGAACGTTTCCTGCCACCGATGAGTCTGTAATACGTCCTGTTTGTCAAACTGGCTTGTAATAAATGGCTTGCTCTTAAGTATGAAATTAAATGTATATAATCTGACCTGGATGGTTATTGGTGTTTAACAAGCTTTTTCAGAGAATTTGTGCTATAATTCCTTTCTCTAAGTTACAAAAACACTAAAATATCACTTTCTAGCAAAAGAAAATGGGACATAAGTGATTTACATTATCTTTCAATAAAATAAAGGGGAATAACTCTTGTTTTTCACACATTATATACATAAGTTGTTCACCTTGGACTTTAAATTGCATCTTGCAACGTATTTGACAAAGTTTTAATGAAGACAGAAAAAAGTCTTTATAAATATATGTCATATCATTGAGTTTATCAGTTTTTTGTTGATTTTTTGTATGATTTAGCATGAGTTATCTCCCCTTATTTTCCGACGATTCGCAATAAAATTTTCTTTGCAGGCCAGTCCAGATTGTTTGGCCATATAATAGGCTTTAATTTGGTACCAAAATAAAAAGTATATCTTGTCGGCCCTACCTCAACTCATTTTTGAGCCCTTTTTAACTTTCAGAATCTAGTCTACTACTCAGGGTTGTCACTCATTTAAAGTTTAAAGAACGACAACTCTGTGTGAAGAAAGGACAATTATACCAATCACTGGCGGTGTAATATTCTCACTGAATTAAACAGGTCCGGGCACCAGGAAAATTTAGCAATGATGTTAAACGCAACCACTGTTTACACTATGTAAAAATCAAATCAAATCTTTGCTTTTTATGTAAAGCTGGCGTCCAAACTGAAGGAAGGCATGCGCTTCGGTTTTCAGGACATTACTCAGATTTCCAAACTGATTCGTTTCATATAATGTAATTAAAGATTATAATAAAACATGCAAGGTTCTAAGTCGATGTAAATCGGTAACATATACTTGCAAATACTTAATTCATTAAGTAATGAATCATTTTAAATTTTATGCACCTGTCTCACATAAACCAATTAAATGCAAAGATGCATAAGCCGAGCAAAATATACTTAACGAAATTAGAAACACAACTTCTTTAAGCACAAAATATGTTTCGTGATTAAAGAAGTTGCGTTTCAATTTTTTTTTACTATATGATATGTATCTGAATAATATAAGAAACGCAACTTCTTTAAACATGAAATGTATTTCTAGTTTTAAGAAGTTGCGTTTCTCATTTTTTTAAGTATAAAATTATGCACGAATGCTCAATTAACAAGGTACAATCTATTTGGGGCATATATATCATTCAACACGCAACCTGCCAAAAATCTTCATTAAAAGCGCAAAATTATTTATGCACATATTAAGTTAGCAGGTAATAAAATATGAACATGCAACTATTCAAATACCAAAATATAAGACAGGAACAAATCATTCAATTATAAAGCACATAAGATAATTTAGACACATGCATCTAGTTAATAAATCGATATGATATGAACATATCTTTCCGTAAAACAGACACGATATGCGCATATCTCTCGCTAACCATACAATATGCTATACACATAATATTATTAAACTTTTGAATAACCAAGCAGACAAGATAAATGGTAGTATCTGCTTAGCCGAAAATTTCAATTATATCAATATCCCGATAGACAAAAACGGTTTTACCCAATTATCTTTCATCTATAAACAAAGCATCATGACAAATGTGTTAATTACAACATAGATTTACATAACTCTTTTAAGATGGGCATAGAATTTATGCATAAAAACATAAACACATTATTTATGATGGTTATAAAATACATTAATATAAACTGAAATTCAGTTGACGGGGTAAAAATCTAAAACATATCTCACTCAACACCTTAACACACCTTTCATTTAACGCGCAAAACGTATTATTCACATATCTCCCAGTTTCCAAGAAATAAGACAAGCACATGTTAATCAGTTTCATGATTTTCAATAACATCATCGGAAAAGATTTGCACATATCTCGTAACCAATTAGATGACATGTGCAAAAACCTCACAGCATCTAGTCAGACAAGATATTCACATATCTCTCATCAACAAAGCAGATAAGATAACAAAACATCTCAAACTTGCACATCACCTGACTGACAAGATTTGCACATACCTCTTCTTAAGCAAACAGATGAGATATTCACATAGCTCTTAGTAACCAATCAGACAAGATATGCACATACCTCTAAGTAACCAATCAGATAAGATATGCACATACCTCTTAGTAACCAATCAAATAAGATATGCACATACCTCTAAGTAACCAATCAGATAAGATATTAACATCCCTCTAAGTAACCAATCAGATAAGATATGCAAATACCGCCCAGTTACAGTAAAGATATGCACATAGCTTTTAGTGATTAAGCAAAAATGATATGCACATGCATCAGTAACTAACAGCAAACCGCAACTAGTCCAATATCTGTCTTTCTAGTCTTACGAGGTTAATTAAAGAATGTTTTTTTTTTATTTACAAACAAAGCAATAAGAAAAATATATTTACAACAATAAAAAGTTTACACACAACTATGTTATCAAACCGAGCATAGAATTCATTAACACGGAACAGTTCATTTATCATCATGGTAAACACGTGAGTTATATACAAAAAACGGGTACAAATGATGCTGAAAAATACATCAAGTTTAATCAAAATATTTTTTAATTCTTGTACATAGACTAAACGAAGTAAACTAAATACAAGGACAAGGCATTGGGGAAAATTGTTTAAAAATGTGCATTCGGTGATATTGTGATCTCAGTAGTGGCTTACAACACATGGAACGAAAAATGGTGTTTATTCATGTATTTTTCTTAAATTCTGTTAAATCCATTTTTTATTAAAAAAAATAAATAAAAATTTCTGGCAGTTCAATAAACGGTAAGTTGTGTGCTTTTAGTTTTTTGTTGTCTTTTCTGTAAATGAGGTCATAAAAATGCTATCATCAATGTTTGTTTAAATAAAGTTTTTCTTATTCAATCTATACAATCTAGAACAAGAAAAGATAAATTAAAGCTCACTCTTTTTAACAAAGCATGAATAAAAGTAATAACGGACGATTGTTTTTCTTTTTAACAACAGATGAATGAAATAATTAAAAAAAAGAAGAAATATTTAGTAACCAATCTTCTTCAAATTGATAAAGCTTTGTTTTCCTGGAAACATACCACAACATAATATAGCACAACATAATACAGCATGTCTTTCTCGATATAAAAGTAAAAATTACCATCTAGATACAGGACATATTTACAAGCATAAACAAGAATTGTTGACAATAATAAAGATAGGAAGAAAAAGACACGCGATTGATATAAGAGCACACAGAAAACTCAAATGTAATTTTTCTATTTTATTTCACTAATACATTTTTGTATACCTATTAAAACAGCGTATTCAATGAGATGTGTTATTGGGAGAAAACAGCATCGAACAATGCTTTTCTAGGTGGCAGCAGTATCATAATTCGATATTAAACAAAGCATCCCTATTTTTACATTAAAATACATCAATATAAAATAAAAAATAAATAAATAAATAAACGCCACCCACTTCCGTTTAATCGTCTACATAATGGGCGCGTCGCGGGAAAATGTTTCGTCGATCACATCTTTTGAAATTTCAGTTGTTCTATATTTAGAAAGAACTAAAAATTATTTATTATTTCCTCGACTAATTGGATATTTTTTTTGCATATTTTGACAGCAAAAATTAACATACGTTATTTTACGGCAAATTAAATAAATAAGTAATATCGTCTGCTCAACTTAATGCCGTAATTTCAAGGAATAACTTCAATTTCCCGAATAAACCTTTCCCGTGACGCACCCCATGTATTAATCAATGCATCCGTTACACAGGTAATATATACTGTATTTAGAACAAATAAAATATGTGATAACAAACTGACTCCTTACTTACATAAATTAAAAATAAACATCACATGTTATCATTCGCTACAATACAACGAATCAAGCGAATCAAATGTAAACGCACCAAACACCTTAAGTGAATGACACCACCGTTTTACAGCCTTAGAATATCTATAATTGTGAAGTTAGGTTTGGGTGCGGTAATATTTGGTCTTGATTCAGACATCCAAAAACACACTATAGCAAATGATGACAAATGACTATTTGGAAATGAAATCCAAATATATTAAAATATAACAATTTAAAAACGAAAACATACCGTGTAAAACACGAAAAACAAACAAGTAAAAAAATCCACACTCATTTTGCAACTGATTGTTTATACAAGGTTATTGGAATGGTCAGTGACAAAACAGGTTTTATAATGCTTCGACCTCACTCTGGCGCACACATTTACTTGGTAAAATAAATTCCAACCGACCCAACAACTCAAAAATGTAGCATCCAAAACACACTGACATAATATAAAACATAATGGCATTGTGAAGCAAACACGATAGGAAGAATATTTTCACATTAGATATTTACATCAAATCAATTTGCACACACCCATTTGTTAAGCATAGTTTAAAATCATTTGTTAGGCACAGATTGTACGATCATTTGCTGGGCAAAGTGTAAATTAAATCATTTGTTAGGCACACAGTGTACACTCATTTGTTGGGCTCACAGAGTACAATTATTTGTTTGGCACAGAGTGTACAATCATTTGTTAGGCACACAGTGTACACTCATTTATGTTATGTGTTATGTGACATTATGTAATGAAATGAATGTTTATTCATCATGGCAAATCAAACACTTTCTGAGCAAATGAACACAACAACGAATCGAATATTCATTCAAATCGTCGACTTATGACAAAAAACGTGACGCAAAAATGATGAATAGCTAAAAGCACGGCTGTCACATAATATGCCTCTATAAAAGTGGTTCATAGTTCAAAAGCACTTCTCTCCTAGTACCTTTTATTATACAAAATGATTGAAAGCAAAGTAACACGATTATCATACATCATGCATTCTACATACATAATAAAAAATAGCACGACTTTTTTCTGAGTTCATTCTGATATAATACACAATGGTTAATAACATTTATCACAACTATCCCAAATACAATCTAGAAAATTCTAAGTGTCGAAATACAAAATGGAAAATATCACAATAGCACGTAAAACATAGTACGGTCTTACATACAAAATGGTAAATATCAAAAACAACACGCCTATCGTACATTCTGGCATACAATATGGTAAATATCTAAATAACAATACGCATATCCTAGTACATTCTAGTCTTGCATACAGCATGGTAAATATCAAAATAACACACCTTCCTTTGTATATTATAGCATACAAAATATTCAATATCAAAATAACACGTGTATCCTAGTACATTCTACCATACAATTGGTTTATGAAAATAGAACGATAATTCTTGTAAATTTTACCATACAATTGTTAGAAGCAAAATAGCACGACTATCCCTGTACATCCTTCATACAAACGATTTAGAGCAAAACCAAATGATAATAATTATTTTTATATACTTGTCCATACAAAATGGTTCATAGCAAAATAGCACGACTTTCCTAGTACATTGTACCGCACAAAGTGGTTAATATAAAACACGAATATCCTCAAACATTCTACCATTCATAAAAGTTAATGCATATAGCAGAATTATCCTTGTAAATTTTACCATAACAACTAGTTTATAGCAAAATAGCACGACTATCCTGGTACATTCTTCAAACTAATCGGTTTATAGCAAAATCAAATAAATTTTCTTCCATACGAAATTGTTAATAGCGAAATAGCACGACTTTCCCACTACATTCTACCACACAAGAAGGTTAATACAAAACACGAATATACTAGTACATTCTACCATATATACAAGTAAATAGTAAATAAAAAATAGCAAGACTATCACAGTATATTTTACCATACAAAATGTATAAAAGCAAAAATGCACGACTATCCTTGTACATCTTCCATACAAAATGGTTGGTAGGCACACAGTGTACATGACGCAAAAAACAATATAAAAAAGCACGACTGTCGTAGTACATTCTACCAAATCAAATTAAATTATAGATTGCAAAATATCAAGACTATCCAAAATAGTTGACGGCGAAAAAGCAAAACAATGCAGTGTGCCAGATTGATTGGCCGACTTAAATAAGGAAAGACTCCGTTGCATTTATTACGAATGTATTAATAATACATTTAAACGGCTTTATTATTATAATTATACTAACAACTAATCATTTTGACGACGTTCTTAATTTTCTAACAATGACATTATTGCTCAACCACACAGAGATAATTTAATAGCCCTCATGAATATTACATGTACGTGACATGTTTAGTTCAGTCAGTTATTATAGCACATACTCAATATACAGTACACAACAACGACATCAAACAATGCTATGAAATGTACGAAAGAGAGTATGAAAAAGAAAGAAAAATGCAAAATATTGACCGCATTTAATAAATTTGCAATCGCAGCTGATTGGCAAATAAATCTACAGACATACTACAAATTTCGATTTTAATAAGCCTCCGTAAAAAAACCGTTGCACTGCAGCACTTCAAAAGAGGCCGATTAAGTTTTTTTTGTAATGCGACGAGTTTTAGAATTTCTTACTGCTAATTGACTTCTAAATTATGTTAGATAAATAATGAAATCATGAAGTTGATGTTGTGCTTATTGGAACACGGACACAAATTTGAAATTGATTCAGAATTAAACTAGGAGACTATTTACAAGTCAATAACAATTTATGACATGAATAAAATACACATGTAACTATGAAAAAAGTCAAAACAAATGTACACATATAATAATCATGACGTTTTCAAGCTTTGTACATGTGCTGACGTTATGACTTAGTGATACAAACATATTATATAAACTAGTTTATGATATTGATAATTGATTTCAACGATATACACCCCATACAGACACACACTATGATCTTGTTATACATGTAAACATATATATTAAAACAACAAAGCTTTTACCAAGAAAATTTAAATAATTACATAAAGATATTTACAGTAGAAATAAAAATTCAATATCGAGCATGTATTTGATAATTCTTATTCTAAAACTACTCCAATTTCTTAATTGGTCAAAAACAAGTCTATTCCTTGAAGACATTGTAAAAATAGCACTGCCAATGTCCCATAGTTCTTTCAGATTTTCATGAATTAATGTTTTTCAAGCTTGAATGCACACATTCGTTTGCAACCTCTGCAACTATATTAAATGAAGTTGACTTACTGTAAGAGCTAATAAATAGTTGATTCATTTATAAAGCTTCAATAACAGCAGGTATAAATTTATAGACGTAACAAATCATACAAAAAATCAAGTTACAATTTGGTACTAATATATACTAGTTAACTTATTGAATTATGCTCAAACTAATTACATGTAGAAAAGCGAAATATGCATATGTAGAAGTGGATTGCGTACATCGTCAACACACATAAAAACAATAATGGTTACGGCAGTTAAGAAGATTAGTTCTAAAAAAGAAATCAGCAGTAATTCATGCTGAAAATGATACTAGTAACTGATAAAATGTTAGACTAACTGAAACTGATATTTTATTAGCATCTTTATTTCAACACGCTACCGTTCATTAAACTCAACATATAGATATGATATATGAAAGCAGTAAAAAGTTTTCATTATTTACACACACACACATACCTGTGCGTAGAAGGTTTTAAAAATATCGTCAGAGTACAAATGAACATGTTAGTCATGATTAATTACCACTGCGATGATCAAGAAATAAAATCAATGTGGCTTATCAGTATGGTTACTTTCTTTCACATGCACAACAACACTGAAGATATAGTGCACAAATTAGGTTCATTTTACTCTCTGAATGATTCATGCTAACACATTTTATACAAGAACAAATTCACATGTACAACCGCTGCACGATTGTATACGATTTCTGACTATCGAAGAAAGAACCCTTGCGGGTGCCACTTCTACAAAATTGCGAACTCCTTGATCATAGGCGGTAATCATAGATTCTCTCCATTGTACTGCTTCTTCGAGTTGCCGAGACACAAGGTTTTTTATTTCATCTGGATCATCGCAGACTTTGCCTGTGACATTAAGGACGATTGGGATTTTTGGTTGTTTGAATTCACAACTCTCTATTAATGGTTTTACTTTTATGGCAGCCTTTTTCATATATCGGGAATGGAAAGCTCCGGTAACTTTTAATCGACGCACGTCAGTGACATTAAGTTGATCCATTTTAACATTCGAGATCAATGATACCAGATTATCAATATCAGTTTCTGTTCCTGCCACTGTGTGTTGATTGTCTGCAAGGTATGTTGACACTTTCACTTCTGGAAAATTTCCATCAAGGAATTGCTGAAGTTGAAATGTGTTTGGACCAAGTATACTTGCCATTGCTGTAGGGGATTTTGCCACTTCTGCCTCCATACAACTACCTCTAAATTGAACGAGTTTAAGAGCGTCGTTGAACGATAAGACATCTGCAAACACGAGAGCAACAAACTCACCAACACTTAGACCAGCAACATGTGTTACATTATCCAAAATGGAGGAATTTTCTTTTCGTAACTGGGAAATTTTAGCTACACAGCCTGTGAAAAGCGCTATTTGAACGAATTCTGTCGAAGACAGTCGGAGATTAACGGTACTCTCATCTTGAGAACAAACTTCAAAAACGTTGTATCCAAGAACTGTTTCTGCCGCTTTGAAGACTTCTAATGCTTCCTTTGACTGTTTCATTGAAAGACACATCCCTATTTTTTGAGAGCCTTGGCCTGGAAATAACAGCATACTTCCATTTCCTCGTCTTGGCAATTGTTTGCATAGCGTGGCAGTGTGTGAATGTGCTTCTTTTTCTAAACTCTCCGAAATATCTACCTCTTTTTTTGTAACAAGTTCTGCGTTTCTTTGCATCATATCCGTAATATAATCACCAAGCGCCCCTAAAGACGTATAACAGAATGTATCGGCTATTTCCAGCTGATAGCCGATGTTTTTTCGTACAAGTGACATCATTTGTATTGCTAATAATGATTCTCCGCCCAATGCATTGAAATCGTCGTCTTCTGCGATATCTGAAACACCTAAAAGCTCGCACCAAATACGTTTCAATTCTTCTTTAACTGCATTTTTGGGGAACTCTGATGAAGGCTCGGTAATGTATGAAGGTTCTTCCTCAACACTTGTGATTTCTTTTTCAGCAACCGTGGTATTATGCCACCATTCTGTTTCCTGGTCAGAGTTAATTTGAATTTCTTTCATACAGCACACGAAGAGAAATTTTTCTACGTGTTTGCGTTCTTCTTTATTTGTAGGACATGAAAGTACAGATTTAAATCCCACGGAGGAGAGAACATTTTCCCACTTTTCGGGTTCTAACATTGGTTCATATGGTCTTAGATCATAGTCTTTGAAATACCACCACCCATCAAGAATACCCCACGCAAGCGTGGCCCATGTTTCGTTTTTGGCACTTTCGATAATAAAAAGTGTGCCTCGTGGTCCTAAGCAAGATTTTAAGTTCACAACGGATTTCAGGATGCTTTCTGTTGTATGGATTACATTGTATGATATAATAATGTCATATTTTCCGAGCAGACCCTGCTGCAGTGCATTTTTTGTGATATCAAATGTAGCAAACTTCATGATCGATTCATACTCCGAAAACACGGTTTTAGCATTTTCAACAAAGGCTTTACCGAGATCCGTAAACCAATACTCCATATTTTGAATTTCACACAATCGCGGTAATAACTGTCTTGTCACGTGACCCATGCCAGCTCCAACTTCCAGAATTCTTACTTTTTTCTCACGAATTGATAAACTGGAAGCATATTCAACAATAAGTTGCATGTACATGTTGTAGTACACTTCACCAAGCAAATCTCCAAGTTTGTCGAATTGAAACATAAAGTTTAGATTTCCTTGAGGGTAGATTACCGACAATGGACTCATGCGACCCCAAAGAACTTCCTTATAATACTTTGAGCAATGAAGTGGAAATCTAAAACAGTCAGCCCATCCTGGATATTTTTTCACAGCTTTGACCGCTAACTTCTCTGAACAAGGTATATCAAGTTTTTCCCTCACAAATCTAAACACGTCAAGATAAAGCATTGCAGGATCGGTTCCCTCACCAGAAACTATTTCATTGCGATTCAGCTCCCTTATCATGATAAAAAACAATTTCTTATACTTTGCATCCATAGTTGTAATTTCAAAAATTTCATTGAAATGTATGGTTTTTTCAGATTCCATTATTTGTTTAAGAGGTGTATTCCTAAAAAGTTCAATGATAATTGCTGAACAAAACAAGCCTTGCAAATGCAGGAGATCATCTGAGGGCGCCAGTAAAAGATTTCTAATAATCTCTCGGGTGCTGCTGACTTTCTGATTAAAATGTCCACCTAACCCATTGTTACGTAAGATATTTACGTTATTAATCGTTTGAGAATGCGGCCAGAACCGTTTTTTGTTGCACATAGCTATAACAACACCAGGAGCGCACACGTATTTCGAAAAATTAAGATTTGGAAAAAGCTTGTCCATGGCAATCTGTCCTGTTTGCAAAAAGGTGTTAATGCCATCATGAACCGGACAATCAACGCTTTTGTTCAGTGGTTTTTGATTTTGGAAGTATATGTCGTCTCTAGCACTAGCTAATTCAACAGCTTCGGATTCTCCTTCAGAACTGATGATGAGTTGAAGCGCAGAAAGAAGTTGTTCAATATTCTTTCCCTTTATAACTAATTTCACATTCTCGTAATACATTTTTGCTTTTTTTAGATTTTTCAGTTGCTTGGCTATGGAGAAGCAAGTCAAAGCTAAAGAATTGATATTATGTTTCTGAACCGTTTGCCTAAATAGGGTTTCATGTAAAGTTGACTGCTCTTTTATTTGCTCGAAGCTAGCGCCACTTATAAGAAGTGGTGTACAATCCGTAGCGTCGTTTGAAAGGCTTAAATCGTAAACTGTTGGTTGTACTGCATCTGATAAGACTGCATGGCAATTTGTTCCTGTTAAGCCAAACGAACTTAAGCCTGCTATCCTAGGAGTGTTACGTTGCCTTTTCCAACGGACATGTGTATCCGGAACATAGAACATTGAATCAAGTAATTCAGTATGCGGTTCGCCGAAACACAATGTGGGTGGTATGTCTTCAAACATAAAAGCGCAAACCAATTTCAGTAATCCAGCAAAACCAGCAGCATAGTCCCAATGACCTAAAACGCTTTTTACTGAACCTATTGGTAATTTCGTTGTCCTGCTACTGGAATTGAATATTGTTGCCAGCGCTGAAAGTTCAATTTTATCTCCTAGAACGGTGCCAGTTCCATGGCATTCAAAAAACGAAACATCAGCAGGGGTAACTGCGGCATCTTGAAGTCCTCTTTGTATGCATGTTTGTTGGGAAATAGAGGATGGTGCCGTTATTCCATTACCTTTGCCAACACTATTCGTTGCCACGGATTTAACAACTGCATATACGTACTTTTTATGCATGATCGCTTGTTGCAGAGGCTCTACATAAAAGCATGCAAATCCTTCGCCGACAACAGTTCCATTAGCATTTTTATCAAAAGGGCAACACTTGAAGTCTGGAGATAGTATTCCATTGTCGCCATGTACACCTGTTCTCGACGGATAAAAGACTACATTCATTCCTCCGACCAAAGCAGCACTGCAATCGCCCCTTATTATAGATTCACATGCAATTTTTAGTGCTGACAAAGCTGAACTACAGGCAGTGTCAATAAGCATTGTTGGTCCTTTCAAATTGTAAGTGTACGCAATTCGACTTGCAATCATTCCTGTCAGTTGACCAGATATTGCGGTTGAGTCATCGCTATTACAAACTTTCGAGTAGCTTATTTCTGCATTACTAAGGAAGATACCTATATTTCTTCCCGAGAGATCAGCAATGTTTGTACCTTGACATAATGCCTCTGATGCGACTTCAAGAAAAATTCTTTGTTCTGGCGATGTATTTTCTGCTTCTGCTGCGGCAATGCCGAAAATATTATTGTCAAATCTGTCTATTTCAGATAAAAACGCGCCTTTGTAAACATCGTCAGCTGTTATTAAGTTGCTTTGGAAAGATAAAAAGACGTCTTTCTTTCTGGCTTCGGGAAATTCAGATACGATGCTTTTTTCTTGTTGGAAAAGTTCCCTTAGTTCAGGGAGTGACCGAACATTGTTTGGCAGTCGCAGACCAATTCCTGTAATAGCAAAACCCTCTTCGGGCAATTTTTGTTTTTGTTCAGGGCATGATGTTTCCAAACCTTTTTTATTTGTTTTATTTGCTATAAAACTTGTGAGAGTTTTAATCGAAGGGTAGGAAAACACGTCCGTTATTGATATCTTATAGTCAGTTCTTTTGCGAATAAGTGCATGATACTGAATGAGCATTAAAGAGTGCCCTCCTTGTTCAAAAAATGGGCGAGAATCATCTATATAATCAGGTTCTAATCCTAGGCATTCCGCAAAACACTGACGAAGAACAACAGAAATATCAACCGTTGATGTATTTTGGTCTCGTTGAATGTCGGGTGGTCTTAACAGATCACAAATCGTAGGCAAACCTCTGGTATTTACTTTACCATTCATCGACAATGGAATCTGTTCGATAGTTTTCAATATGTCGGGGACCATGTAGTAAGGATGCCGTTCTCTTATTTTTTCAATTATTTCTTCCTCGTGATTTTCTGGCCAATCATTTGTACTTGACTTAACCACAAATGCACACAAATATTGCGTGTTTCCAGCGTTTCCGTCTTGGGAAAGAATTGTTACA
>JAZAYU010000042.1:5604742-5753522 GCA_038501625.1 Corbicula japonica
CGTTTTCTGAATTTATTATGCATCGTTTTAAAAAAAGAATACCACCAATCGACGCAGGAAAAAAATCCATGGGGGTGGTCTTTCCTTAGATTTTTGATATTTTGTTCAGTTACGAAGATATTTGTGTTTGTTTCCACCCTATGGGAAATTTACATTGTTTATTTTGGTTGCCATTCGAAAATTCTCTTTGTCGGAGGTTTGCCGGCAAACGTCACGCGGATTACCAAGGAAATTAAAGTAAGTAGCTGAGGGGATGTCTCACAGTCATTAATCCGCTTAGTTTTAATCAATAAATATTTGAAATAAAAATGAAGGTGTTTTTAAATAAATCTATGAAGGAAATTCGATGTAGTCTACGATGCCGATTTGAACGAACATTATTTCCTGACAAAAATAATACTGATTATTGTCAATAAAAGCTTAAATTTAGACTCACATTCAATTTCAAGAAAGAAGCTGTTTACAACAAAATTTCCTACCTTAAACATCATGAATCCAAGAAAAATTATTCCGATAAAGAATTTTCACTTAAATTTATCACGATGCTCATATGGTCAAAAACGGCACCATACTGGGATGAAACATAACCTTCTGCAGTATGTTTCAAACATATGGCATCGGAGAAGCCATCTTAGATCTTAAAGTTTAGTTTACATCCTCATCCACGGCAATGTTTTTGAATATTATCCGCTCGCTAACTTACATGAAACCACGCCTCATTCCAAGAAAATAGTTGAATTTAGCCTGAAACGTCTAGCTAGAACCGGATTGCAGTCGCGCGCATACTGCGTAGTAGGAACCGAATCAGGGCAAGAAATAAGTGTTCCGAGGTTCCCAACGGGGACTTCCAGAATAAATATTTCGCGGGATATATGGAAAGGCTATGTTATTTTAAATGTGACTATGCAGGATAAAAAATAACTTTTTATATATTTTAGTTACGTTTACAGTAATGCGATTTTATTTAACTATTACTTGCAATACCATGCGCTATTCGGGTTTACGATCTAAAGTTACGATTATCAGGGGCGGAGCCAGTGGTTAATTTACGGCAGTAGTACAGGTTTCGCAAAAGGTCTAAATTTGTTTAAGGTCTACATTGTATAAATGTATTTCGTGATTGTAATTTTTACACATAGGACAATAATGACCTGTGTCCGACATATCATGGTGATGGTAAGGGTGAACTTTGTAAAGCCTCGTGGGCAATGCATATGGTTTTATAAAGATGCACACACATAGACAACGGCATTTTGAACTAGCGGTTAATCTGATAATAGAAATAAACACTGTTTTCATGTGTTTGTTCGCCAATGATTTTTTTTAAATTTTCTGTTGATTTTATTAACGTAGGAGACTGAATACAACGAAAGAGCCGGGACGGAGTCTTCATCAGTCAGATAAATCATCGTACATTATTTCTTGAGTATGTGGTGCATGCGCTTACTTTCTATAAGATATAATGATAGCTGCAAACACCAAATTAATAAGAGTTTTAGAGCTGATTAATGGATCAGTAGGTAGCGAGTCTATCTCTGTGTCTAGGGATCCCCCGATACATCAACTAAATATACGAATTTTAAATCGTGGTCCAGTGTATAGAATCTATCCACCGTAATAAAAAATATATAGGGATAATAATTTAATTCCGCTGTATCTTGCCCTAGCCTCCGAAAATCAAAAATGACTAATACTGTTCTGTAGCGATGATAAATATATTTAAATGCACAAACGGGATTTAGATCAATTATAGATACTCGCTTCGCCTTCTCAGTTTTCTGCCGATCACCATAATCAAAGTTTATTTTATACATAAAGAACAACATACCAACATACATCGTTGCGTCTATCCAATGTTGTCGAATTATTTGAACTTATAATATACGGTTTTGTGTTTTTTATCAATAAAATCGCGCTACAGAACGTGACCTTTTAAAAGAATGTCGATATATATACTTTATGATGAGACTGTGTCCTTTTCTCTATCTATTAGGACCATAGACAGACGGGTATAGGTACTGATGCTAAATTAAGGCGCACTTTGGGCGCGCAATCTAGAATGTACGCGTTGTAATGAACGTTTGAGATCGTGTCTAGTTCCAGGATTAAATCAGACTTCTTCGGTGTTCCATGGGGTCATCGTTGTTTCGCCCTGTCGTCCTCTTGAACGAGACCATGAAAACTTGATACAGAAAAATCATGAAAACACTACGCAAAATCGCAAAAGCACGATGCGAGATCGCGAGAACATGATGAGAGGACAAGATGTATCTTGTTCTTGCGATCTCGCCTCGTTGTCTAGCGATCTTGCATCCTGTTCTCTCTTGAAAAAACGAGACCATGAGAAAACAAGAACATGGCGACGCGAGGTAGCGAAAACATGTTGCGGGGCCCCCTCATCGTGTTCTCGGGACCTCGCATTTTTTTAGACTTCGAATTGTGTTCTCGCGTTCTCGTCTACAGTTCAGCGGAACAGAACAGAACATCATCTTTATTTTCTCAGATGTGTAGTACATTAAACATGGGAACAGTCAATATGATATATGGTGGAGAGCAGATTATAGGTTCATTTTACATAAATATCAAGGTGCTTTTTGGCTGGTCAACAGAGAAAATAAAGGAAAGATAACCGTAATCACAATGTCCGGAGTATGGTGGATGATCTACATTTAGTGTTTTTCTCACAAGCCCCCGATCATTATCTTTTTTCTATCTTTTTGTTTATGTTTTCCGTTTTCCCACTAAATCCATTTTAATGTTAACCTGTATGCTAAATGATATTCTGTTCTTTTCCACTGAATGTTCTTTTCCACTGAATTGTAAATGATCTAAAAGAAAAAAAAACACTATGAAAGAAACAAAATCTATAAAAACAGAACAAAGGGTTCCAAAGTCCAACCTTTAACTAAAGTTAAAAAAAAACAAACATTTAGTGATTTTTCGTGTATGTTGACATTCAGTCGATAATTTATATCTAAAGCGATGCGTATTTGGAAAGCGTCTCGTTTACCGATGTATAAACTCCTGGTTACGCCCCAGTAAAATTCCGATTACGTCATCAAACACTGTCATTATTTAGGTCAATGATTTTGGTGCAAGTTCAAAGATGTCGGTGCGATCATAATTATTTAGAATGACGACATGACTATGATGAAAGAAAATACAAGTAAGTTGTAGAATTTTTTTTTATTTTACCCACTTTGTGCATAAAAAATAACTCACTTTCTGCACAAACGTGTTTTAATCATTATTCATTACACATCTGTATTATTAACAGAGATGAAAATGTTAACACGAATTCGCCATAATAGTAAGTTAACAAGAACGTTGAAACCGCCCCTTCGTGACGTTGTGAAATTGATCGCACGTGAGATATCGCGGCAATGAATGGACGTAAACAAATAACATTAGCGTCTATGGGGAAAATGAAACTTTTACAAATAACTATTTTATAGGTGTTTAAATCCAAAAACTAAGGAAAGACCACCCCCATGGATTTTTTTTCTGCGTCGATTGGTGATATTCTTTTTTCCAAACGATGCATAATAAATTCAGAAAACGTGTTTCACGGTTAGGTGGGACAGACTTTAGCAGCCTCGCGGCTTGGCAGCGTAAAGTTAGTTGCCTGGCAGTCCGACAGCGTGAAGTCGGCACTATAGCAGCCTGGGAGCATAAAGTTTGCAGCCTGGCGGCCTGACATACCCGCGGCTTTTAACTTTCAGCCTGGCAGAAAAACTTATCACTTGCAGAAATAACGGAACCCTCTTCATTTTTCGAACTCAAATGAAAATACATGCAGTATATACTGCAACACGTACGTCCGCTAGGAATTTCCGAAAAACCCTGCAACATTTTAAAGCTAACTTTTGCCATTCGATACTGTTATTGAAACCATTTGAGAACATTTAAGAAAAGTCTGCATCAGGACGAATCTGCCATAGCTTCACAAGACACATAGCTGTCAAGCTAATAAAGAGACGAGATATTCTAAGACACTTAATTTTATGTCGATTTAAACAAAATCCACACGAGCTTTTACTTTAAATTGTTGGAAGCAACATGCTCCTCTGCCAAACCTAACAATTTACATGGCTAGCGTCGAGGATGCGTTCTGACGAAAGCGTTCTCGACGCGTTCAGTTCACTTCTTTTCCGATAAATTAGCAGAAGATGCATATATTTTACAAGAAATGTATTATATGTCAAATGATAACTTCCCCCGATATTTTTTCTGGTAGGAATGGGCATATGCCTGGTTGTACTGTACAAAATAATATTTTTTTTGAAATCACAACAGTTTGCACCTACCTCACATAAACTGTGGGCGATTCTAAAAAAACAGCAAGATTTGTGCATTTTCTAGTGATACAAACAAAAACTAGAATGGTGAGGGGGTACTTTGCGATCAGTCCCTTGTAATTGTATCATCATCTCAGAGAGTACAACATGTAAACTTACTGAGGTGAAGCTCCTTCTCCGCGAAATCCGCCATCAATTTACGCGATAGAAATTCGTTGTTTGTGCGATAGACGCGTTGTTAGTGCGAAAGCTATGTCCTGTGTGAAGGAGAGAATTTGCAACGAAAAATTGAACACTTGCAGTTTCAGTTTGAATTGTTTGCACGGCGAAGCCGTGTTTTAATCCTTTCCTTCATAGATACACCATTATTGTGTGTGCGAACAGTTTACACCCAGATCAGCTGGTACATCCGCGCTGTCTGATCAGGATCTACACTGTTTGCTGTTTTGTTCATTAGGTTATTTCTGACCAAAATGCGAATGTGCAGATCCTGATCAGACGGCACGGATGAGCCGGCTGATCTGGATATACACTGGTCGCACATGCGTAAAAAGGAGTATGTATGGAGGAAAAGGGTTAAACATACAAATTATAGCTAACATTTGACAATGGGGGCCTACCGATATACAGAGTTATCTCAATATTCTGTCCTTAGTTACCTCCCTTTGCAACGCGCACCTGTTACTGGGTAGTTCCGGTGTCGCGTAATTTTCACACGCGTGGTAATATTACCACGCGTGTGATTATTACGCGGGTGCCGTAATATTCACACGGTTGACATACCGCGTGAGAATCACACTTGTGCATTCAGTTTTGTATCAAAATTCAACATGTTGGTGTCAAATTGAAGCTTAAACATGTCCGCTTTTAATGATATAAGTGCAACTTAGATTGCAAGTGCGTAGCTATTCTTTTATTTAGTTGAAAAACTGCCAAAAATAAGAAAAATATATATTTTCATACGGTTTAAACACGGCGTGAGAATCACACTGTTGCATAAAGTTTGTTGTTAAACATCGATTAGTTGAGGTCAAAATGAAGCTTGAACAAGCCTGCTTTCAATTTTCCATCACTTTTTACATTGCAGGTGCGTAGCTATTCCTATTTTGTTTAAAATCCTGCCTAAATATGGAATACGTACATCCGTTACATGGGGATCAAATGTAATAGCTGAACTGGTAGCATTAATAACTTTATCGAATTTCAGTCATCATTTGTTATTTGTAAACAGGATTTAATCATATATGGACAATACAAGTGTGGGAAAGAAACCTTTATTAATTGAGTAATAACTTTATTTCTCTGGGCCGTAATTTTCACACGATTGACATACCGCGTGAGAATCACACTTTTGCATTCAGTTTTGTATCAAAATTCAATATGTTGGTGTCAAATTGAAGCTTAAACAAGTCCACTTTGTATTATATAAGTTCTCATTATATTGCAAGTGCGTAGCTATTCTTTTATGTAGTTGAAAAACTGCCAAAACAAGGAAAATATAGTATATTCATAGGGGTTTTATACGGCGTGAGAATCACACTGTTGCATTAAGTTTGTTGTTAAACATCGACTGGTTGATGTCGGAATGAAGCTTTTAAAAGCCCGCTATCAACCATACATGCACCTTTTACATTGCAAGTGCGTAGCTTTTTCTATTTTTGTTAAAAAACTGCCTAATAACTTTTTTTCTCTAGGCCGTAATATTCACATGCTTTGCATACCCCGTGAGAATCACACTAGTGCTATTCAGTTTCGTATCAAAATTCGATATGTTGATTTCAAATTGAAGCTTAAACATGTCCGCTTTTTATTATATGAGTGCTCATTATAAAGCAAGTGCGTAGCTATTCTTTTATGTAGTTGAAAAAAAACGGCCAAAACAAGGAAAACATAGTACATGTATATTCATAGGGGTTTTATACGGCGTGAGAATCACACTGTTGCATTAAGTTTGGTGTTAAACATCGATTGGTTGATGTCAAAATGAAGCTTTTACAAGCCCGCTATCAACCATACATGCACTTTTACATTGCAGGTGCGTAGCTATTTTTATTTCGTTAAAAAACTGCCTAATAACTTTATTTCTCTGGGCCGCAATATTCACACGCTTTACATACCCCGTGAGAATCACACCAGTGCATTTAGTTTCGCATCAAAATTCGATATGTTGATGTCAAATTGAAGCTTACACATGTCCGCTTTGTATAATATAAGTGCTCATTATATTACAAGTGCGTAGCAATTCTTTTATTTTGTTGAAAAACTGCTAAAACAAGGAAAATATAGTATATTCATAGGGGTTTTATACGGCGTGAGAATCACACTGTTGCATTAAATTTGTTGTTAAACATAGATTGGTTGATGTCAAAATACACTTTTTACATTGCAGGTGTGTAGCTTTTTCTATTTGTTTAAAAACTGCCTTATAATTATTTTCTCTGGGCCGTAATATTCGCACGCTTTATAATTACCCCGTAAGAATCACACTAGTGTTATTCAATTTCGTATCAAAATTCGATATGTTGATTTCAAATTGAAGCTTAAACATGTCCGCTTTTTATATAAGTGCTCATTATATTTCAAGTGCGTAGCTATTCTTTTATTTTGTTGAAACACTGCCAAAACTAGGAAAATATAGTATATTCATAGGGGTTTTATACGGCGTGAGAATCACATTGTTGCATTAAGTTTTTTGTTAAACATCGATAAGTTGGTGTCAAAATGGAGCTTTAACAAGCCCTCTATTAACCATACATGCACTTTTTACATTGCAGGTGCGAAGCTTTTTCTATTTTGTTAAAAAACTGCCTCATAACTTTATTTCTCTGGGCCGTAATATTCGCACGCTTTACATACCCCGTGAGAATCACACTAGTGCATTTAGTTTCGTATCATAATTCGATATGTTGATGTCAAAATGAAGATTACACATGTCCGCTTTGTATAATATAAGTGCTCATTATATTGCAAGTGCGTAGCTATTCTTTTATTTTGTTGAAAAACTGCCAAAACTAGGAAAATATAGTATATTCATAGGGGTTTTATACGGCGTGAGAATCACATTCTTGCATTAAGATTTTTGTTAAACATCGATTAGTTGGTGTCAAAATGGAGCTTTAACAAGCTCTCTATTAACCATACATGCACTTTTTACATTGCAGGTGCGTAGCTATTTCTATTTTGTTAAAAACTTTATTTCTCTGGGCCGTAATATTCACACGCTTTACATACCCCGTAACAATTAAACTAGTGTTATTCAGTTTCGTATCAAAATTCGATATGGTGATGTCAAAATGAAGCTTACACATGTCCGCTTTGTATAATATAAGTGCTCATTTTATTGCAAGTGCGTAGCTATTCCTTTATTTTGTTGAAAAACATCTTTTCTATTTTGTTAAAAAACTGCCTTTTAACTTTATTTCTCTGGGTCGTAATATTCGCACGCTTACATACCCGGTGAGAATCACACTAGTGCATTCAGTTTCGTACCAAAATTCAGTATGTTGGTGTCAAATTGAAGCATAAACATGTCCGCTTTTAATTATATAAGTGCTATTTAAATTAATTGCAAGTGCATAGCAAATCATTTATTTAGTTGTAAACAGCCAAAAATTGCAGGATTCAGCATATAAAATTCAAAATTTACACGGGAGCGTCCCCCCCCCCCCCCCACTGCGGACACCATAGATTAGTTAGGCCTCTTACAAATTCATTTGTATGGATAGGCCTATGTCCCTATTGTATGTTTCCGACGGAGTGATGTTCTAGCTCAGTTACAAGTTAACGCTGTTAAAAATTATGGGTCTCTGTGTTGAACCCCCTTTCCGAAATCCTGGATCCACCCCTGATATCATTATACCTATATTTTATGTTTGTCATTATTCATCTTAGGTACGTCAAAACGGCTTATGTCTGTATTTTGCATTTTTTTTTTGAATTTATACCAGTGCATGAAATTATGTCGGTATCGGTTGTTAACAACTGTGAGCTCAAGTATCCGTCTGGAACGGAACAACAAGCGTTTAGACGATTATGACGTCATAGCTGTCAACAGAACTTACATCTATTGCTTCTGATGTGATTGATTGTTCAAAAGAGGTGAGTATCGTAATACACTTTAGTTTTATTATTACAATTTACATGCTGTGTAATAAAGGCAGCCTAAACATCACATACACGTATGAAACATGGAGAATATCAAAGTATTTTCAGTTTCCGCGACATGCCACGGAATTCACAAATGACAAATTACGTACCAAAAGGTCATCTAAGTTACACAACCATTTTTCTAACGTTTTCCTTAGTATTTCATAGTATTGAGTTTATTAAATTGGCTATTACAGGCTGGTTGCTGGACCTGCTAGTTGGGGAGCTGGAAATGGCACTGCGGGAGCTGGACATGGCACTGCATTCGAAACACCAATTTTCACAGGTTATGAAACTTCTACAACCAGTTCAAAACCCAATCCCAGGATGGCTTACTCACAGGGACTAGTGTGCGTGCAGCAGAGTTGGAAATTGAAGGGACAACTTGACAATAGATACATGCATGCACATTATAAACTGTTGAGGGAATACAACTAACTGAAACCCATCCAGATTTTGTGCTACTAGGAAGGCCCCGTGATGTGAATGCCTGTTTAAAGAACTTTCAGCTTGTGTGATGAAGTGACAGGCACACCTGGAAAATACACTTTAATTTCTAGTGAAGAAAAAGCAACTTGTATTAATATTACATGTACAGGGTTCTCCCCAGCCCATTTTAGAGTAGCGGGAGCGCTACGCTTTGATCTCAACTACTGTACTTCCGCTACTCTTAAATTATCCCGCTATGCCTTTAACAGTTAACGCTATGCCTTCCTGTTTATTGTAAAATCCAAGTCATCATGTATCTTCTCTCAAAAGCAGCCCCAGGCTACTTCCCTCGTTAAGAATTTACAGCTAAAAGGCCTTTGTTTACACAAATCGATGTCCAATTGACTAATCAGAACAGGTGGGTGGGGTTTAAGACCAGTCTACTTAAGTCGTCTGCAAATTTTACCGTAGGCTAATTTGCATTTCATTCTGGTTTGTGACAATTCCTGATATGCTTATTTCACCTTTTTTGAATGAAAACAATAATAAAATGGTACTGTATCTGTTTGATTTTCTAATTCTTTTGTTGGCAAATTGTTGCTGTCGATGTGTTGTCCAGGATCTAGGTTAACTTTAGAAAACATTTTTTAAGAATTTTAAAGATCGTTTTAAATGTTAAACATGGTAAAATATGTCTGAATTGGTTGATTTATTTATTTTAAATCGTTCTTTTCATTTATTTTGGAACGAAACACGGAAAAAAGCAAAAGTCATATATTTTCGCGACCATGTTAAATTTGATAAAAGTTATACTCGATTTCAGAAATTTAAGTTTTAATATTTATTTATCCAGGCTATAATTAGTTTTGAAACAAACAATTTTCTTGTCCAAATAACCAACCTCAGTGTGAAATGGACTTAATTACTTAATATCGATACATGTATTTAGATCAACACTCCAAACTGATGATACCCAATATTGCAGCATATTAAAGACCACCAGGCCCCTTGCTTTACAAACAACATTTATTCACCTCTGCATAAAAATGACAAGGATTATGTTTAAAAGCACTGAATGAATATATAAATTATGCCTATTTATATCCAATACACATTAATATCGGCTGCTTTTATTGCATTACCCATTCTTTAATTTATAGTTCCAATACAATGATAGGCTACAACTAAACCTGAAGTTATCTTGTTTTGGGTGGGGTGGGGGGATTTGTTTAGGGAAGAAGGTGAGGTAGTTGATAACATTTGAGTATTGACCTCGTCCACGGTCTTGATGAGCTATCCCTTAAAAAATTTCTGGGGAGAACCCTGATGTATACATGCTTGTGATAACAGTTATTCAGCTATGTAATTAAATATCATCTAAATTGAAACATGTTGGTTTTATATTGTGAAATCTTTGTAAACTGAAAACAAAGCTGGTTCTTAAAAACAACTGTCTGTCTGACTATCATTAAACCAGTACAAAAATTAAATAAGTAGGTTCTGTTTATGTGCTCATCTGAATAAAAATCTTACTAATTACGTTAACATATGTTAGGAACAGAGGAAAGCCAAAGTTGTCTGCTCCTTAACTTAAGTACCGTAATCTTTAGTACTTGTGTCATCTTCAACAAACTTGGTCATATAGTTTTTGGCATTGATACCCAGTCCAAGTTCAATAGTCAGCCAAATTGTTTCTGGGACTTTTGAGTTATGGCATTTATTTTCTGAAGTTTGATCATATAAGCACTATCCACTAACTTGGAAAGCCTTTACTCAATCTTCATCAATCTTGATCCAATCACACTAGTACAGTATAACTGGTTATGAATAAGTAGACAGTCATGAAATAGCCCCTTTTATTGAAACCCAAAAGGTCTTATAACTAGGGTTTCTTAAACGGTCCAAAATCATAATTGATCAATGGAAATAATTGAACAACCCTTTTTTATCAGTCGTGGATTATATAATCGAAGCATTTACAATAACATTGTACAATCTACACATATTGCTTTAATGAAAATGAATGTTAAATTTATTTATAATAATTCTTTATTAATATTCTACCAACAAAAATACTCATAATTTGATATTATATTGTTTTAGAAATAGGGAAAAAAATTAATGGGGAGGGGAATGGGGTCAAGATTTGGTCCCTACCATCGTGAGATGAGGGCCCTATATAGAACTACAGTATAATCATAAAAAGATATCGGTGTATTTTTTGGTATGAATAAGCACTTACGGAAACCACACTTCTAATGTTATTTGTAACCGTATTTGATATGAGCATAAGGTTTAGGCTGCAGGTACAGGAGTCTTTTTCTTCAATAACTTAGTGGGAGAATAATCAAAAGCTTATTTAAAACAAAACAACACTGTCATAATTACATCCAACACTGTTTTTGCTCTGATACAGTGATCTCCCTTGTGATCCTCTTAAAGAACAGCAAACCAATGATTGATTATTAAACTTCGTACTCAATTATAACTAGATCACTGACTTTCTTTGAATCAAAAAATCAGTTTTGTTGTGTTTGACAGGCTGCAAGTATATTCCAAATATTCCCCCTTTCCTTTGTTCGCGTCGCAATTTTCCCCCTCCAAAGGGCTTTGACCCCCTTCCCCCAAAAGTGAAAAAAAACACTGTTCATAAATTCCTGTATAGGGCCATATTTAAAAAAAACTAAGATGCATTAATGTAATAATTATCTAGACTTAAAAAAATGGCAGTAACTGTTGTTTCATTAAAAATAGCCCTTTCAAACACTCTATATTGTTGGGAGAAATACAATGAACATTGCAATAGCAGATTTACAAATGTGTTTATTGCTTGATTCCCAGTTTGAATAGATAAAACATACGAAGCTGTTATAGAAATTGGTACATTTAACAACAAATTCTCAGTGATATAAATGTTTAAATTAACTTTTGTTATAGTGTAGATTTTTTTATTGAATTTCACACTAAAGTCTTATGAGCATAATCTTCTAAAAGAAAGAAAATAGTTTGTGAATTAAATCTGTCAGTACATTTTCAAAATTCTGTTGACACCACTCAGGTGAATTACCAGTATTTGGATACTTGCTGTGACAAATAAACACAGCAGGGCACTGATAAGGACCATACTGCACCTGTGTATATGATACTTATCAGGTATCTGCAGAGATAAAGAAATAACAATTGGAAAGGGCACCTATAGTTATTTGCTATAATATTATTATATCAACTTGCACAAAAAGTTTGGTTTAATTAAAGCTTCCTTGGACAATAGAGTATTTTTTTTAAATTTTAGTAAAACTACATCTGATGGTTTACAGATTGTTTAAAGATATATCTGGCGCATCTGAACAAAAAAATTAAAATTCATCTTTTTGCCATGAAAGCTTACACATCTTAATTTAAACTAATTTGACCACATGGTATGTATCAAATTATGGTTTAAAATAAGATTTTTGCAAAACAAATATTGAAGCAGACGCTCTCGCGGTATATCCGCGAGTTAAAAAAACTGCCAGTTTTTTTAACTTTATACATATTTCATTTTTATTTATTGGACAAACGGGAAAGAATTCGTAATACATGTATTCTTAGATTATGCCTAGTTTTTCATTAATAATCGATCTCAAATGTTATTTTTATCATTTGTAAGGGTAAAATATAGACCTTGGATAACTTTAAAATGATGGTTTAAGGAAAGAAAATGTATACAATAAAAATTCACAGGTGTGCCAGCTCATCAGGATTTACAGTTAAAATTTAAAATAGGTAAATGGGAGGAAATGTAACCATAACATATAAAAAAACAATTAAAAATAAAATGATACATTTTTTGGAGGTAGGTGGTAATTGTTCAATATATATGCCACCGTTTAATAAGTGGACCCCACTTATTATTACATAATAAATTAAATAAAAATAGTAAAATATAATAAAAAGATTAAAAATAGAAATTTAAAGTTTAAGAAATGCAAATTTTATAGATTTTGTCTTAATAATATTTTCTATATGGTATTGGTAAAAATTTAAGTTTATCAAAATAAATTGTTTGACTATATTATTATTGCTTAAGGGTATTTTTGCAATTTTGACAGACTAAGTAAATTATCTCAAAAACTTATTGCAATTAATATACAATGAAATTTCCTTCTGTCACTTTTATGGTTTTATCAGCTTGGCTGCAAAATTATAGGTATTTGATTAATTATTGATAAGTGTCAAGCCATAGTCTGATTAGGGTTTTAGGGGTTTTACATTTGCATATTTGTTACATTGAATTTTATTGGTTTAAAGTGTAATTAGTGTTCTAGTTTCATTTGTTGTAAAAGAAAATCTTAACTTTGATAAAGAATGATTTTGTATAATTTAAGGCAGTCTTGATATAACATTAGTAGTGAAAACAACTTGAAAATTGTAATTTCATTTTAAAGTCTTCAGAATAATTATTGAAATATTACTTGGACATTTGTTTGAATATTTGGATATTTTGGAACTTGGATACATAAAGAATTTATAAGAACTATTTGCGGTGTTGAGTTTGACATTGTGAAGCAAACGAAAGGTACTGCTGTTACACTCTGCTAAGTTACTGGCAGAGTGGACCCCTGCACCGAATGAGTGGATGTTAAAGGGTGTGTCTACACTACACTAGAGAGCTTATCAATCCCCAATCCCCCGGTCTACTCTAATGTTGAAGTAGACCCAGTGTAGACCCCACAAGTAAACAGACAACAACAACAATCCATCATCAATCATTCCATTCCGGTCGCATATATTTTACACATGTGGGTATAATGAATTGGTCATGAAAAAATTTGATTTTCAGGCTTATGACTTTAGTTCAATAAAAAATGACCTTAACTTTTAAGATAATTAATAGAAAAAGTCTGAGATACATTTAGGAAGGCTATTAATTATTGAGAAAAGAGGTTCAATTATAAAATATGAATCAAACTATTTCAATGAGTATTACATCCTAGAATGTTACGTCTAATGCCTTAAATTTTAAATCATTCTGCACATTTCTAATTCAAATAAGTAGAATGCAAATGCAAATGAAAACAACTGGTGCAATTCAATACAAATTGAATTATCAGTCCAAACCAATTACATTAAATAATTAATTAATTATTGTTCATAGTAGCATTTTACTGAAAATTTTTAACTGAATATTGATTAGTGTAAACTGATTAGACTCTACAAATATAAAGGATGACTAGGGTCTACACTGGTCATAAATGTGACAAATGTATCTGTGCTAAGCACTAAAAAGGGGATTAAATGATAAAACAACAGTTTTTTCCAAATTGTTTGGAAGATGTACAAAAGTGTATGGTCCCACCTAAGCTAAGCTGATGAGGAATTGCCATCCCATTGATTTAATTGCTTTTAGATATAAAACTGAGCATGGAAGACTAGTCTCAGATCTCAGCAATCTGACTGGTAAAATCTCAATATTAACCAGTGTGCAACCTGAGGTCTGAGCTTGGTTTCCATACTAAGATTAATAACATTGGAACTGCCCTGCCCCCTACAAGTGAAAATCTTGGTGTGGAATTCCAGGTTATTCTGGTTAAAGAAGAATCAAGATTCCTCCAGCATTATAGACCAAGGAAGAATTACCTAAAGCTGATAGCTCTTGTAACAAAAGATTCTGACTTCAGGAGGACTTATACCCTGAGCAGTGAGAAGCCTGTGATTGTCAGCTAAATACATTAATCACTGGCCACACAGCATCCCCCTAGCAATGGTGTCCTGTTCTCTCAACAGTTTAGAAATCTTAGTGATTAGGAATGATCTTATCTCAGATCTCAGCACTTACATTTATAGCACCCATAAGAAATGGTTAATGTATTTGCCAGGATCTGTTAAGATGTTCCTTCTTATTCCATTTTATCACAATCTACAACCTTGTAAATTTCATATCACATGTGCAAACATTGTAGATCTATATCAACTGTGCCAATTCTGATCAGGATCTACACTGTTTGCTTCTTGGTAAGAAATAATCTCATGAATGAAAAGTGAACATTGTAGATCATGCTCAGATGGCACAGTTGTGTGAGATGATCTGGATCTACACTGTTTGCTCATGGGATATCAGCTTTATCCCATGAAGTGAAGGGTTGAACAATCAGTGATAATTATTAAGTCTGTCGGGGTTAGTTAACATTGTGTACTAATGATGTTATGAAAACTGAAATTTGCATTGTTGATGAAAATATTTTCCACCTTCAGAGTTAATCTATGCAATGTGTACTGTAATTCAATAGTTGTAAATAATGGTTTCAGTGGAATTTAAGTTAAAGTGCATTTTGCATTTTAACTGATTCAGGTGTTTGATACACATGGGTCTACACTGTTCGCCCATTGGATAACAGCCAAATCCCATGGAAATAAGGGTTCAACCTATGTTCTACATCAAGTGTAAACATGTTGGTGACATTAAAAATATTTTTCATTTTGCCCAGTTCATTATTTGTAGAAAGGGGGTTTCTTCTACAGTATTAAAGACATTAAAGGAGTATATTACAATAGTTTACGCGCATATTTCTGCGCAAGCGCTAGTTTCACGAAATGTATTTTTCTCAGTGACCGGTGTTAGTTGAGTAACGTTAGTACTTCGACTGTTGCGTAAAATCAATCGATTAACTATTTCAAATTATTTCTCACAAAGTAGTCGTCCGTGAGAATGGCCTCACGCGAGAAAAACAAGAAGGGCAGGTTCGTTAGTGATGGAAATCACCAAGCTGTGAAGAAAGGTAAATTATTTGGTTCGATAGTTTGCCCTGACAATGATACACACTTGGGAGATGATGATGAACAAGTGTGCCAAGTTTCAAAGTTGTAGTATAAGTAGTATTGAAGTTATGTGTTTGTACAGTAGCTTGCACGCAAACTTTAACCTGAAATTCTAAGTCGAAAAAAGGGCCATAATTTGATGAAAATGAAAGTGAGAGTTATGGTTCTTGGCATACACACTCGGGACATGATGATGAACAAGTGTGCCAAGTTTCAAAGCTGTAGTATAAGTAGTATTGAAGTTATGTGTTTGTACAGTAGCTTGCACGCAAACTTTAACCTGAAATTCTAAGTCAAAAAAGGGCCATAATTTGATCAAAATGAAAGTTAGAGTTATGGTTCTTGGCATACACACTCGGGACATGATGATGAACATGATAAAGAAATAGTTATTTCCTTCAAAATATGAAATTACTTTTGATGATCATGTTATAAAACTATTTATACATGTTATGATGGATATTTGTAGAATTGAATTAAAATTAGAGATATTTTTTACTTATATGACCAACTTTGAAGGAATATAGTAAAAAATTAAGCCTGGATGCCCCTGTTTTTTTTGTTTTTGTTTTGTTTAGAAATATATACTGTGTCATTTTATGGAGTTTAAAAAAAATCTGTCCGTTACAAAAAAAGATATATAGATTTTTTTCCAGTCAGGGACTGAATTGTTTCCCTTTTTTGTTGGATATTTTGGTCATTTTCAAAGATTTTTCTTCAAATATACAAAAAATCTCACATAATTCCATCCAAAACCATACATACACATAATTCCAAACAAAAAATGCATAAATATAAGGTGTTGATTAGGAATTCCAGATGTAACAATCATTTAAAAGATATATGTGCGTTTTCTCAAAATCCCTTCAAAATGGCCGTATAGAGGGGTCTAATAATGAGCGATTACTCAAAAACAAACGTGGAAAGCTATATTTTTCTTTATATCATTTTGTTTTTGAAGGAATTCTCTTTAATTGTGCAAAGTTTTAAAAAATTCTGTCCGTTAGAACTTATTGTCATATACTCCTTTAACTTGAAACTTCGAACATGTATTCTAGGTGATCATGACATAATTTTTATATTGCTGAGTCCATTATTAAATTTTTATGTTGAAGCTGTCAAGTGTCTTCTTTAACAGTTTTCTAAATAATGACTTGAAACTTTCAACATATGCTTAAAATCAACTGTAGATTATTTTTACCAAAGTTTAATATGGTTTAGTTTAAACTTATTTTTTAACATTGATTATGAAACAAGTTTTTCCAACTAATATTAATCATGCTCGATGATTGTTTCCTGGGTTGCAAACCGATACTTGCGCCCAATGTGGATTGGGGAAACTGCAGACATATTTAAATTTAATGGTAGCATTAAACCGCAGGATCTTGAGTAAAACACTTTACCCCTAGACCACTCTTCTTATTTAATATGGTTAAGTCTCTGTTTAATATATGTTGATGTAGGATACAGTATTGAATATAAAATGTATTGATATTTTTAATTAAACATGATTGGCATCAAGTCTGCATTTTTATGTGGCACATTCAAGGGCAGATCCAGAGGGGGTTCAGTGGGGTTGCACCAACCCTCTTGTTGGCAGCAATATTTTATAATTAATTTTCCCAAAGAAGTTAGGACAGAAAGTAAGAAATTATTATGTAACTACCATAAGACTGCCCATTTAACAAGCTCCATTATGGAAATCCTGCCTATGACACTGGCTCATTACACTGTTTGTTGAAGAGGTATAGTATTCATAAAATTCTGGTGGTTTTAATATGATTCTATGCATTTGTAGATAACTGACTTAAATATTAAGAAGATACCCATCATAGGAATCACTGAAAATGATTGCAACACATCTTTTTATGTATACTCTCACAAAGCAGTATTGTTGGGTTATTAACTGCATTCAGTGATAGGCAGCAGAATTTTTAAAAAGCTGTTCACACTTGATCCTCTAAAATTAATCAGAATAAAGTTAAATGAAAAATTACTTATTTTATCACTGATTTGCTGACACTGTCCATGCAGTTAGGCTAGTGGAAAAGCAAATATATTAACGTAACCCTTTCCTGGATATATACGCATTTTTACACATGTGCAACCAGTGTAGATCCAGATCAGCCGGCACATCCATGCCATCTGATCAGGATCTGCACTGGTCGCAATTTGGTCAGAAATAACCTAATGAATCAATAAGCGAACAGTTTAGATCCTGATCAGACGGCACGGATGTGCCAGCTGATCTGATTTAAACTGTTTGCCCTAGCAATAAAGGTGTATCTATACAGGAAAGGGTTAAACATGTGAATGACTTCTGGGACCAAAAAATTATTTTCTATTTAGAATCAGATGTTCCATATGACCTGGGAGATGACCCTTTGACTCTTACAATTTCCCAAATGCCTATTTTGACCACTACAATATTAACTGAAGTATCATTTTTCCCCCGGGATTAGGTTTGTGTTGGCAATTGATTGACAGAATCCAAATCCGGGTCCCTATAAAAATGAAAAAAAAACACTAGAGATTCAGCAGCGAGATGAATCCCTGAGGATAAATTTTAAAATCATATTTCCAAGCACACTTCTGTGGTTTACCATAAACTATAGTTTAATGTATAACCATTAAATGTTGTACATGCTCTGTTCAGTGCAATTTTACATAATTATGGTAACACAATGGTGGTGAAAAAATCATTGGCATGGCAGTCATGAAGTTATGAGTTGGATCCCTAGAATTCAGAAATACTTCTTAAATGTCTCTAATGACAATAGTTCTCATCCACTCCTAAATGGATGAATATCAGCAAGCATATCATTGCTAAATGTTAAAACTTGGTTTGCTAAAGTGCCGGGGGATTTTGTAAAAACATGTACACCCTATTGTGTCTCAGCGGTGGATCCTGAAGAGGTTCAGTGGGTTGCTCTGACCCTATTGTGGGTAGCAATATTAAATTTTCATGCGGATTTTTGTCCGAAAGTTGGAAATTATCATGTAACCAGCCTAAACTACTGCAAACAATCCCCCATTCTAGAAATCTTATATCAGCCCCGTTATCGAAAACATCATTGAATATAAACTTGTAACTTGCATTGCTCAGTCATGGTCAACACCATAGCTAAAGCTGATGATTAAATATTTACATACCCGTATATGAACAACCGAGATAACAGTTTAAAACTTTTTTATCAGATTTTTTTGTTTTATTTTTACAAATAGTACAATTGCAATATTTTTGCAATCTTTCTTGATTTTTCTAGATGTGAACATGTTTCTGATGAATTCATTATTTATATGAAAATTCATGTTTATCCACCTTTAACATTTTTTGTGTAAATTGTTAATATTAAAAAGATTGACATTTAATAGTTTTAAACTAACATATCTCTGATTTAATTGTTCTTGTTACAGTTAAGCAGAGTAAAATTAGCAGATTGAAAATAAGAAAGCAAAATAAGAAAACAAATAATAAAATCCCGGAAGTGAATTTTCCTTTGATGTCCGCAGGTGAAAAAGACCGTTATGAAAACTGATGAGTGGCATCAGACACCTATTTTTATCTTATTTAGTAGTAATATTTTGATACCTATACTTTAATTGTTTAAACAAAAGACCTTTTAGTGTTAATGAATGATGAATAAGTCAAAACGATGTAACTTCCAGTTATTATACCGAACGGACGGAAATGACGCCATTACTGAAAAATATGTGACAATTTTAAAGCTTTAAACATATGTTTAAAAGGCATGATATTGCATCAGCACTGAATTACTATGAAGAATGATTTGTTTTTTATAGTTTTCCACATTTTGTTTTATGAATTTATTTCTCAAACAATGCGTGGTAGGTTTTTTTACGAAGCCCATTTTTGAACGCAAAATCGCGGATATTCCCGAAATTGACAACCAGATATTTCATCGGAACAATTATTTCGAATGCAACAGAATTTTGTAAACATTTAATCAATATTTAATGTTGTCATAGACGAATTTTCGTGCAAATTTACTTTCCCGTAATAAAACAATTTAGTTTTAAATGAGACCATCAAAACCTAAGAAAACGTGTTATTATTACGGCCGTGTTAAAATTACGCTATACCGGTCTGAGATTGACAATTAAAACAGACATGCAGTAGTCATCCTTGGTCCTTTCAAATACGTTTTAATAAGGTCTGGTCGGTCAGAGATCACCATTATGCATAAAATGTTTGATCATTACATACTCAATGGAAAAATATATAGTTTTTATAGAGCAGTGCATAATATTTCTTTTCTAACCGTTTTAATACGTTGGATAGGTTTGTGTTTAACATCGTTATGTCCGACCCCTTCAGCAACTAATAATGAACAAAAAAATTCGTTACATTAACGCTCAGAACATATTATACGGTTAGGTATATATTTTTATGCTCAAAATGGCAGATTTGAGAAAAATAACAGTTAAAAAAACCTTAGATAAATGTAGTAAATTTATACACATGATATAAGTTAAATTTTGACGCTCGCAAATAAAACGCCCGTTCCCTTTTATGCATGTTCTTTCATGCCCAATGAAACATTTTTGAAGAAATGTAACAGTTTTTTAATAAGTGAACCTTTTTCTACAAATTGAATGCACCCCATTTGGTTTACAGAGTTTTGCCCTGTTCGTATTGACGTATTTTTCAATATGTTGCTCTTTTTTTCACAAAGTTCTTTCTTACTCTTATACCATTTAAAACATATTCAAACAAGGTTTCGTAAGGTTTTCACGCTTTTTCTCTTTATCTTTTATTTTTATATTTGAGTTTTAATATTTAGTTTAACAATACATTTTAATTCATTACATAAATATATTTTTGTGTAAAACTTTTCAGAGTGCTATTTTAATTTGTTCAGTTCGGAGAACTTTTAGTTGCCAAAATCAAATAAACAATTCTCGAGTGTCAAACAACTGTGTGACAATTAATTAGAATATTTAATCCCTATTCGGTTTCATAAAACAACACGTTGTCCCTGAACAAGCAACTTTTTCAAGCTCTTATAAATCTACAACTTAACTTCAAAAGACCTTTATCACCCCTCCGGCTGGTAAGACCCTGTCTTGCTTATTAGATTACGTAACATGGTCATAAAACACCAGGCCCTTTTCTTAAATAGCATTGTTTGCATGACTTATTGGTGATTGGCTGAAAACATAAAAAGCTGTAATTTCCATGCCTGTGAATAAATAAAATTTAAAAGGATAATGTTACGTAAATAGGTAAAGTTGCATTTAGTAATTATATTATTAAAATCAATTTACAAAGATGATGGTTACTCCTGATATAAGTTTGTTTCCCATTTTTGCTAAGTCGACAGTGAATTTTAACTTTAAAATGCACTTTGAGAAATTTTTATCTTCACTTCTAACGCTACGCTCATTACCGCTTCTAAACCGGAACTACCCAATCAGCAAGGGAAGCTACTCTCAATGGGAGGTAACTGTGTATATCGGTAGGCCCCCATTGCGAATGACATCTGTGTTTTCAATAGAGACAATCTTTTTCCATGAGTTGCTTCTCTAACAATTTTTAATTTTAGACACGGCAAAGCCGTGTTTCCCAAAGAGAGAAATTGCTGCCAGAACTTTAGCTTTATTTCAGTTTTTAATTTAATACATAGTGAAGCTGTGTACCCAAATAGATTAATTGCTTACACGCATTTTGACACTACATTTTTTGATTGTATGCACGATGAAGCTTTGTTTCCCACAGAGATATATTTCTACAAGCCCTTGCTACTGTACATGTATCATTAATATATGTTTAATTTACATTCACTAAGAAAAGTTAGAACAGTAAAGAAAAATAGTTAGAACCAAAAAACCCTAAAATTCTATTTGCAATTTATCACAAAAAACGAAGCAACACTGAACTTTAATTTAAATGTCTTGATGAGTAATGAGTTACAGGCAACAATACAAAAGGTCCTTTGGTCTAACAAATGTACACAATATGAGCTATTTGAAAAAGTGTGTTTGACCTTCAATTTCCTGATCGCGAAAATAAATGACATAAAAATAAAAATGTTGATTTCTCCCTTCACAATTGGAATTTCTTTTCAATGACCTTAGATAATGTTGTCAGTATCATTTCACGCATGTTGACATTTGTTGTTTTGTGTTGCTTCCTTTTTGTGATAAATTGCAAATAAAATTTTAGGGATTGTTAGGCTAACCTGGGTTAAAGTATACTTTAACCCAGGGCTAACTATTTTTCTCTACTTTTCTAACTTTTATTAAAATATGCAAAATAATCATACACTTATAGCATTTATTTGTGCAAAGTTTGATGGAAGTGCATTGTGCCATTTGAGAAATTTTTATATTTTTATTTTTTGTCTATTACAAAGCAATAGCGAGATGCGCAATAACTTAATATGCAACACGATCGCAGCCGGTACTCTCATATCCAGGGGAACGTCTATATAAGGTCACATGGGCACTTGCATTTTAAGGTTTAAAGGTTCGGTTTGAAAGGCCGTCATGGTCAGCTGATAGTTGTTTATGGGTAATTGGGTTTTATTTGACAAGGTGACGTGGTCAGTATTGGTACAGCATTTTTCGAGAAATTAAAAGGTACGTTTGAAAGGCAACGTGGTCGTAGCTGGTACAATCCATGTATTTTCGGGATATAGAATTTAGTCTAAAAGCGATATTGTTGTTGATTATACTATAGTGGTTCCACGCAACATTTAGTTTTCATATCTGTTATAGTTATATACGTGGTATGGAGTTGTGTTTAAGGTGTTATGGTCGTATTACATTTTCTGTTTTGTTTTCTTGGGTTTCCTTTTATTTGCCCGAAACCGGATTTAGCTTCTGATGACCCTTTTTTTACAGTTTTCCAAGATGATAGGAGGCGCACCACAGGAAACGGTGTCCTTTGTAATATTTTTTGACATTTTAATTGTTAGTATATTGTTTAAAAAGAACTTAAATTTATCTATAATTTTATCATAACTAAACGTGTTAGAATAACAAATATAATGATATTTTTGCCGTATAATGCGTAATAAACAATGTCGTCCACACATCTTTCTACGTGATTCAAAGTATTGACGTCAACTGTGGCGCGCCAAAAATCAGGATAGGAATTCGGAATGGGTTTAATTATAAGTATCTTGCATGATTGTGAGGTGAAGATGGAAAAATCTGTCACCGAGGGGGAACTGTTTTGCGGGAACGAGGCTCTGCCGAGTTCCCGCCAAAACAGTTCACCCGAGGTGACAGATCTTTCTATCTTTACCGAAGTTCCCATGCAAGATACTTTTTCTTGCATACCTTTTACTATTCTTAACATTTGTGTACATGTATACAAACTAAATTTTGTTGCCTTACGTTAAAATATTGACGTAAACGTAAACCTTATTTTCTAAATGACGTGACTAACTTGAATAAATAACGTCAGATATTTGAAGACGTGATGTCAATCATGTAGCACGCGAACTTTATCTTTTCCCTAGGGAAAAGATAAGATTTTCTTTCCCCGGTAAATCACGTGGAAATACTTATCCGGTATGCAAGAAAAATTAAAAATGACCTTGGACCGCCGATACTCATAACCCAGTTTTACATGTCTAAGACATTATGAACTTTGATGGGTACATGTACGCAAACTTGCTCCTTGGGGGATCATGCACAGACGTTGTTGGGGATTTTGTTAGAAAAATTAATTATTTTTAAACAAGATCAATTAGATCATATCATTACATGTACAAACATTATTATGAATTATATGTTGGATATATTGAAAGCAGCACTCATTCACAATATTAGCAAAAGTAAGTGCAAAAACAGATCAATATATCGAAGTGAACTATATAAGGAATATTTGTATTTACCAGCAATATCGTTCTCCGCGTTACAACGTATAGCGCAGAACGGTTGTCTCAAAATAGCCTGACCAAAAACAGATGTGTTCAGTTTGATAGGGGGCGCTGTTTAGCGCGGGAAATTACGTGTTTTTGCGGGATCAAAACAGAGGTGGTCGATTCTACCGAGACTTCTCATCGAGCAACATCGAATTTAATTTTCGTGATGGCGTTTCTACATTCAGTGTATATATTTGTATCGGACGAACAAAAATCATTTGTATTTGTTAAAATTGGATTTGTATTTGTTTAAGGGAACATGTTGAGATATGTTCGTTGTCTCATATTTGGAGGGTTAATTTAAGAAACACTATTACGTGTTTCGCGCATGTTACGAACACATGTTTCCTGCGTTAAAAAAAAGGAAAAGAAAAAAGAAAAGAAAAAGATGTACGAGGTTTTGCATGGACGAATTACCCTGTGAAAAATATTCAATCTTATCTTATTCATAATACTTAGGATTCATGAGTTTACAGATAAGATTCTGACATGCTCAGTTGGGGGTGAAAATTATTTAGTCTTATTAGAATTGTATGTTATATTCGGATATTTGTAAGCTGCCGTAAAGTATTAACAGTGTAACTTTCGTGAAATGTTTGGGATTGGTTTGGTTTGGTATGTTGTTTTTCACTCCCAAGTATCTGTGGTTGCTTAGAATAAACTAGTCCCGTCAGCACAAACGGACGGAGTTGTTTGTTTTTGTAGGGGTATGTTGAGATATGTTACATTTACCGAGTAAGCTCCGGAATTTATGTGTTCACGAGTGGCGAAGCCGCTAGTAAAAATACATAATTCCGGATTTCACGAGTGATGCATATTTCTATCTTTCACTTTTAAAAACAAATTTTCTTTTGTTATGAGTGAAGTGCACAATTTGTGTGAATTGACAGAACTATTTCATGAAATTGGGCCAAAAACGTTTGTTTGTGATGTGACGTCACCACGTCATAAACCCAAACTTACAGAGGATATTAGTTTTTTCCAATGTAAGATTATAAGTATCATGCATGAGTGTGAGCTGAAGATGGAAAAATCTGTCAGCGAGGGTTAACTGTTTTGCGGGAACGAGGCTCTGCATACCGGATTTACCGGGGAAAGATAATTTTAACTTTTCCCTAGGGAAAAGATAACGTTCGCGTGCTACACGAGTGACGTTACTTCTTCAAGCATCCGACGTAATATATTATATTTAGAAAATAAGGTTTGCGTTAACGTCAATATTTCAGCGTAAGGAAACAAAATTTAGTTTGAAATGTACACACATGTTATGAACAGTAAACGGTATGCAAGAAAAAGTATCTTGCATGAGACATTCGGTAAAGAATGAAAAATCTGTCACCTCAGGTGAACTGTTTAGGCGGGAACTTGGCAGTCTCGTTCCCGCATAAACAGTTCACTCTCCGTGACAGATTTTCCATCTTCACCTCAAACTCATGCAAGATACTAATAATCTTTACCAAATGTCTCAAGATACTTTTTCTTGCATACCTTTCATTATTTATAACATGTGTTTGTATGTATACAAACTATTTGTTTTCCTTATGCTGAAATATTGACATTAACGTAAACCCTATTTTATAAATGATGTCACTAACTTGAATATATTACGTCGGATACCTAAAGACGTGACGTCACTCACGTGACTAATTCTACATGGGGTGTGTTGGATCGGAATTTCCTACATGGGTGAAAACACCGGATGACCTAATCTTGTATGCAAGAAAGAAATATATTTCACCGAGTGAGCTCCGAAATTCGTATTTTCACGAGTGGCGAAGCTACGAGTGAAAATTCATTCCGGAGTTCACGAGTAAAACATATTTCTATCTTTCACTGGTAAAAACAAACTTTCTTTTTATTTTATGCCTTTAGTGAACAATTTGCGTGAATTCGACAGAAAAATTGCATGAAATGGCGCCTAAAACGTTTGTGTATGACGTTACGTCATGACGTCATCTACCCAAACTTTAAACCGTTTTCTAAACGTTCTCCTTCGGAATATTATGTGCGTTTGGGTACCAACACTAAAAATCAGTGAAAATAAAAATGATATTACACTGTTTGAAAACACTTGAATACCACTTTTGTTCACTGATAAAATTCTATAATTCACTGAAAAGCTTAAAAAGCCCGTTTTCTCAACGTTCTCATTTGGATTGTTATGTACGTTTGGATACCAACGTGAAAAAGCAGTGAAAATAAAAATGACATTCCGCTGTTTAAACCAGTGAAATAACGCTATTATTTCACCGGGAAATTTCTATAATTCACTAAAAAGCATAAAATAAAATGTATTGCTCAGATTATGCTCAAATGACAAGCAACTTTCAAGACATTCCAGAAAGACTTCCATCACGTTTAAATTCTCATCAAAATTAATTGGGTTAAAATCAGACTTCTTTGCTGACCAGCTCACACAGGGATTCGATTTCAAAGAATTAATGCGGTAAGAGCATGGCAACACAAAGAACCTTTGGTATCTACTGATCTACTCTGGTATCATTTTATTCCGCTCGGATTTAAATTTCGCGTAGTTCGCGCTAAAGAAAGTAAATGCGCGAGCGAAGTAGAAATGTAAACATGCAATAATAAAGGATGGCACAAGTACGTCACTTTTAAAATGTCTTGCACACACAAACTCACTCGCTACAGATAGTTTTTTTCTTATTTCTCAGTAATTTCTTGACCAATTTTTATCAGATAAAGAGCACCGTACTCCTGTTAGAAAGCATTTTCATCGGCATTAAACATCATATATCAATCGTTTGCTTTTTCTCAAACATTCAAAGACAGTTTGTGTTTGAAGTGAAGTGTGAATTTGTCTTTAAATAATTGAGAAAACGACAGCCGATTGATATTGGAGGTTAAATGTCGTTGAAAATGCTTTTTAACAGGAGGACCATGCTCTTAATCTGATTAAAGTCGGTCCAGAAATACCTGAATAAGCAAAAACCTACCTGAAGCGAGTGATTTAGTGTGTGCACGACATTAATAAAGCCACCCTGTATTGTCTTTCTTGTAAAATACAAATGCGCGAAAATATGCCCGCGCGGAGATATTTTTCGTGGCTTTTGCTCGAAATTTCGTCCCCGCGAAATTAAACGATACCACAGTAAATGCGGTTTCATAAGTAAACACTTTATTCTGTTTAAGACCCATTTTAACCAGATGCGCAACAAAACCAACACATTAGTTAATTAATTAATTTTTATTGTTTTGATGTTTGCAATTAGCAGAGTTACAATGTTATATATTAAAAAACATCGTAAAATCTACAGGCAGGTCAAAACATTACATCCAGGTCTTCATTTAACAAAATACGTTTTAATAACAGCATTTTGATTATCCAACGTTGGACGTAGGTATTGTGAAAATATTATATAGTTATTTGGTTTCTTGACAGGGAATGTGAGGATATAATGCCGGTCTGGGTGTCATATTACCCGAGCCGCAGGCGAGGGTTAATATGACACCCAGACCGGCAATATATCCTCACATACCCTTTCAAGGAACCAAATAATTGTTTTATTATACTGCAAAGACATTTTCAGACAAAAATAATTAGAAAACATCGAATTTTCATTTATTTCGCTTATTTAATGCCGAACGTCCAAATTCCCCTCTGAGAACCTCAATAATTACATGTCTTACGTCATTAATTTACCTGCATGACGTCACTTCTATAGAATCGAATGAACTATCGATTTGATATTTATTTACAAAATCTGAGAATAATCTGATCGTTTTCAACGTTAAAAACATAACACAAATATTTTCTGTAACAATTTTAGCAATCGCTAAGCATACCGCTTCATAATTTACAAGATCGGCTTCAAATAAAGCATTTTACGGAAATTCAAAACAAAATGGCCGACGACCGCAAAAGGTGAGAGGCCAGAGAGGGAAATTAAGGCACGTGCGTTCATATCTACGGCCGTTCCGTAAATACGAATATACATCAACGGCAAATTATCCAATCAAATTCAAGCAAATTTCTTTGCAGTATAATAAAGGAACATATTATAATGCAAATGCACTTTTATTCGTGGGCACAAAATGTCGTAATTTTCGGTCAAATGACATGTTTAAGGTGATTGTGGTTTTGAAATATCGTTATTTAGTAATATATTTCGTGGCGGTTTTAATTCGTGGATCGATTTTTCCCAGAAATCCGCGAAAATTAGTACCCTACGAATATTTGTGAATTTACAGTACATTTTACATAAACATTATTGTTCAGCATATATTATTAATGTTTCTTCAAAAACCCTTAAGGTACAGTCCGATTTCTAGTGTCGTCATGATATGAAGCACGTCACGGCTTCAATGACATCTTAGTTGGCATCTCCTTAGTTGTTACTATATTTGGAAAGATCCTTAACTTATTTATTATTTTCTTAAAACTAATATAAGGTGATTTCCTTTACACACTTATGCTATTTTTGTAGGGAGAAACCCAAAATAATCAATTCCGTCTGCAATACTTTATGACGTCATTTAAAGTAATGACGTCGTATTCCCGAAGACACCTTTTGCCGTGACGCACCCCATATTGTTAACAAACAAAACAATCAAACACTATATATTCGCGCTGCTTTCAGACAGTTTATAACATAAACGTAGTTCACATTTATGATCTCAAATAATCTCACTACTCAGGGTTGTCACTCATTTAAAGTTTAAAGAACGACAACTCTGTGTGAAGAAAGGACAATTATACCAATCACTGGCGGTGTAATATTCTCACTGAATTAAACAGGTCCGGGCACCAGGAAAATTTAGCAATGATGTTAAACGCAACCACTGTTTACACTATGTAAAAATCAAATCAAATCTTTGCTTTTTATGTAAAGCTGGCGTCCAAACTGAAGGAAGGCATGCGCTTCGGTTTTCAGGACATTACTCAGATTTCCAAACTGATTCGTTTCATATAATGTAATTAAAGATTATAATAAAACATGCAAGGTTCTAAGTCGATGTAAATCGGTAACATATACTTGCAAATACTTAATTCATTAAGTAATGAATCATTTTAAATTTTATGCACCTGTCTCACATAAACCAATTAAATGCAAAGATGCATAAGCCGAGCAAAAATATACTTAACGAAATTAGAAACACAACTTCTTTAAGCACAAAATATGTTTCGTGATTAAAGAAGTTGCGTTTTAATTTTTTTTACTATATGATATGTATCTGAATAATATAAGAAACGCAACTTCTTTAAACATGAAATGTATTTCTAGTTTTAAGAAGTTGCGTTTCTCATTTTTTTAAGTATAAAATTATGCACGAATGCTCAATTAACAAGGTACAATCTATTTGGGGCATATATATCATTCAACACGCAACCTGCCAAAAATCTTCATTAAAAGCGCAAAATTATTTATGCACATATTAAGTTAGCAGGTAATAAAATATGAACATGCAACTATTCAAATACCAAAATATAAGACAGGAACAAATCATTCAATTATAAAGCACATAAGATAATTTAGACACATGCATCTAGTTAATAAATCGATATGATATGAACATATCTTTCCGTAAAACAGACACGATATGCGCATATCTCTCGCTAACCATACAATATGCTATACACATAATATTATTAAACTTTTGAATAACCAAGCAGACAAGATAAATAGTAGTATCTGCTTAGCCGAAAATTTCAATTATATCAATATCCCGTTAGACAAAAACGGTTTTACCCAATTATCTTTCATCTATAAACAAAGCATCATGACAAATGTGTTAATTACAACATATATTTACATAACTCTTTTAAGATGGGCATAGAATTTATGCATAAAAACATAAACACATTATTTATGATGGTTATAAAATACATTAATATAAACTGAAATTCAGCTGACGGGGTAAAAATCTAAAACATATCTCACTCAACACCTTAACACACCTTTCATTTAACGCGCAAAACGTATTATTCACATATCTCCCAGTTTCCAAGAAATAAGACAAGCACATGTTAATCAGTTTCATGATTTTCAATAACATCATCGGAAAAGATTTGCACATATCTCGTAACCAATTAGATGACATGTGCAAAACCTCACAGCATCTAGTCAGACAAGATATGCACATATCTCTCATCAACAAAGCAGATAAGATAACAAAACATCTCAAACTTGCACATCACCTGACTGACAAGATTTGCACATACCTCTTCTTAAGCAAACAGATGAGATATTCACATAGCTCTTAGTAACCAATCAGACAAGATATGCACATACCTCTAAGTAACCAATCAGATAAGATATGCACATACCTCTTAGTAACCAATCAAATAAGATATGCACATACCTCTAAGTAACCAATCAGATAAGATATTAACATCCCTCTAAGTAACCAATCAGATAAGATATGCAAATACCGCCCAGTTACAGTAAAGATATGCACATAGCTTTTAGTGATTAAGCAAAAATGATATGCACATGCATCAGTAACTAACAGCAAACCGCAACTAGTCCAATATCTGTCTTTCTAGTCTTACGAGGTTAATTAAAGAATGTTTTTTTTTATTTACAAACAAAGCAATAAGAAAAATATATTTACAACAATAAAAAGTTTACACACAACTATGTTATCAAACCGAGCATAGAATTCATTAACACGGAACAGTTCATTTATCATCATGGTAAACACGTGAGTTATATACAAAAAACGGGTACAAGTGATGCTGAAAAATACATCAAGTTTAATCAAAATATTTTTTAATTCTTGTACATAGACTAAACGAAGTAAACTAAATACAAGGACAAGGCATTGGGGAAAATTGTTTAAAAATGTGCATTCGGTGATATTGTGATCTCAGTAGTGGCTTACAACACATGGAACGAAAAATGGTGTTTATTCATGTATTTTTCTTAAATTCTGTTAAATCCATTTTTTATTTTAAAAAAAAAATATAAAAATTTCTGGCAGTTCAATAAACGGTAAGTTGTGTGCTTTTAGTTTTTTGTTGTCTTTTCTGTAAATGAGGTCATAAAAATGCTATCATCAATGTTTGTTTAAATAAAGTTTTTCTTATTCAATCTATACAATCTAGAACAAGAAAAGATAAATTAAAGCTCACTCTTTTTAACAAAGCATGAATAAAAGTAATAACGGACGATTGTTTTTCTTTTTAACAACAGATGAATGAAATAATTAAAAAAAGAAGAAATATTTAGTAACCAATCTTCTTCAAATTGATAAAGCTTTGTTTTCCTGGAAACATACCACAACATAATATAGCACAACATAATATAGCATGTCTTTCTCGATATAAAAGTAAAAATTACCATCTAGATACAGGACATATTTACAAGCATAAACAAGAATTGTTGACAATAATAAAGATAGGAAGAAAAAGACACGCGATTGATATAAGAGCACACAGAAAACTCAAATGTAATTTTTCTATTTTATTTCACTAATACATTTTTGTATACCTATTAAAACAGCGTATTCAATGAGATGTGTTATTGGGAGAAAACAGCATCGAACAATGCTTTTCTAGGTGGCAGCAGTATCATAATTCAATATTAAACAAAGCATCCCTATTTTTACATTAAAATACATCAATATAAAATAAAAAATAAATAAATAAATAAACGCCACCCACTTCCGTTTAATCGTCTACATAATGGGCGCGTCGCGGGAAAATGTTTCGTCGATCACATCTTTTGAAATTTCAGTTGTTCTATATTTAGAAAGAACTAAAAATTATTTATTATTTCCTCGACTAATTGGATATTTTTTTTGCATATTTTGACAGCAAAAATTAACATACGTTATTTTACGGCAAATTAAATAAATAAGTAATATCGTCTGCTCAACTTAATGCCGTAATTTCAAGGAATAACTTCAATTTCCCGAATAAACCTTTCCCGTGACGCGCCCCATGTATTAATCAATGCATCCGTTACACAGGTAATATATACTGTATTTACAACAAATAAAATATGTGATAACAAACTGACTCCTTACTTACATAAATTAAAAATAAACATCACATGTTATCATTCGCTACATTACAACGAATCAAGCGAATCAAATGTAAACGCACCAAACACCTTAAGTGAATGACACCACCGTTTTACAGCCTTAGAATATCTATAATTGTGAAGTTAGGTTTGGGTGCGGTAATATTTGGTCTTGATTCAGACATCCAAAAACACACTATAGCAAATGATGACAAATGACTATTTGGAAATGAAATCCAAATATATTAAAATATAACAATTTAAAAACGAAAACATACCGTGTAAAACACGAAAAACAAACAAGTAAAAAAATCCACACTCATTTTGCAACTGATTGTTTATACAAGGTTATTGGAATGGTCAGTGACAAAACAGGTTTTATAATGCTTCGACCTCACTCTGGCGCACACATTTACTTGGTAAAATAAATTCCAACCGACCCAACAACTCAAAAATGTAGCATCCAAAACACACTGACATAATATAAAACATAATGGCATTGTGAAGCAAACACGATAGGAATAGAATATTTTCACATTAGATATTTACATCAAATCAATTTGCACACACCCATTTGTTAAGCATAGTTTAAAATCATTTGTTAGGCACAGATTGTACGATCATTTGCTGGGCAAAGTGTAAATTAAATCATTTGTTAGGCACACAGTGTACACTCATTTGTTGGGCTCACAGAGTACAATTATTTGTTTGGCACAGAGTGTACAATCATTTGTTAGGCACACAGTGTACACTCATTTATGTTATGTGTTATGTGACATTATGTAATGAAATGAATGTTTATTCATCATGGCAAATCAAACACTTTCTGAGCCAATGAACACAACAACGAATCGAATATTCATTCAAATCGTCGACTTATGACAAAAAACGTGACGCAAAAATGATGAATAGCTAAAAGCACGGCTGTCACATAATATGCCTCTATAAAAGTGGTTCATAGTTCAAAAGCACCTCTCCTAGTACCTTTTATTATACAAAATGATTGAAAGCAAAGTAACACGATTATCATACATCATGCATTCTACATACATAATAAAAAATAGCACGACTTTTTTCTGAGTTCATTCTGATATAATACACAATGGTTAATAACATTTATCACAACTATCCCAAATACAATCTAGAAAATTCTAAGTGTCGAAATACAAAATGGAAAATATCACAATAGCATGTAAAACATAGTACAGTCTTACATACAAAATGGTAAATATCAAAAACAACACGCCTATCGTACATTCTGGCATACAATATGGTAAATATCTAAATAACAATACGCATATCCTAGTACATTCTAGTCTTGCATACAGCATGGTAAATATCAAAATAACACACCTTCCTTTGTATATTAAAGCATACAAAATATTCAATATCAAAATAACACGTGTATCCTAGTACATTCTACCATACAATTGGTTTATGAAAATAGAACGATAATTCTTGTAAATTTTACCATACAATTGTTAGAAGCAAAATAGCACGACTATCCCTGTACATCCTTCATACAAACGATTTAGAGCAAAACCAAATGATAATAATTATTTTTATATACTTGTCCATACAAAATGGTTAATAGCAAAATAGCACGACTTTCCTAGTACATTGTACCGCACAAAGTGGTTAATATAAAACACGAATATCCTCAAACATTCTACCATTCATAAAAGTTAATGCATATAGCAGAATTATCCTTGTAAATTTTACCATAACAACTAGTTTATAGCAAAATAGCACGACTATCCTGGTACATTCTTCAAACTAATCGGTTTATAGCAAAATCAAATAAATTTTCTTCCATACGAAATTGTTAATAGCGAAATAGCACGACTTTCCCAGTACATTCTACCACACAAGAAGGTTAATACAAAACACGAATATACTAGTACATTCTACCATATATAATATGTATAAAAGCAAAAATGCACGACTATCCTTGTACATCTTCCATACAAAATGGTTGGTAGGCACACAGTGTACATGACGCAAAAAACAATATAAAAAAAGCACGACTGTCGTAGTACATTCTACCAAATCAAATTAAATTATAGATTGCAAAATATCAAGACTATCCAAAATAGTTGACGGCGAAAAAGCAAAACAATGCAGTGTGCCAGATTGATTGGCCGACTTAAATAAGGAAAGACTCCGTTGCATTTATTACGAATGTATTAATAATACATTTAAACGGCTTTATTATTATAATTATACTAACAACTAATCATTTTGACGACGTTCTTAATTTTCTAACAATGACATTATTGCTCAACCACACAGAGATAATTTAATAGCCCTCATGAATATTACATGTACGTGACATGTTTAGTTCAGTCAGTTATTATAGCACATACTCAATATACAGTACACAACAACGACATCAAACAATGCTATGAAATGTACGAAAGAGAGTATGAAAAAGAAAGAAAAATCCAAAATATTGACCGCATTTAATAAATTTGCAATCGCAGCTGATTGGCAAATAAATCTACAGACATACTACAAATTTCGATTTTAATAAGCCTCCGTAAAAAAACCGTTGCACTGCAGCACTTCAAAAGAGGCCGATTAAGTTTTTTTTGTAATGCGACGAGTTTTAGAATTTCTTACTGCTAATTGACTTCTAAATTATGTTAGATAAATAATGAAATCATGAAGTTGATGTTGTGCTTATTGGAACACGGACACAAATTTGAAATTGATTCAGAATTAAACTAGGAGACTATTTACAAGTCAATAACAATTTATGACATGAATAAAATACACATGTAACTATGAAAAAAGTCAAAACAAATGTACACATATAATAATCATGACGTTTTCAAGCTTTGTACATGTGCTGACGTTATGACTTAGTGATACAAACATATTATATAAACTAGTTTATGATATTGATAATTGATTTCAACGATATACACCCCATACAGACACACACTATGATCTTGTTATACATGTAAACATATATATTAAAACAACAAAGCTTTTACCAAGAAAATTTAAATAATTACATAAAGATATTTACAGTAGAAATAAAAATTCAATATCGAGCATGTATTTGATAATTCTTATTCTAAAACTACTCCAATTTCTTAATTGGTCAAAAACAAGTCTATTCCTTGAAGACATTGTAAAAATAGCACTGCCAATGTCCCATAGTTCTTTCAGATTTTCATGAATTAATGTTTTTCAAGCTTGAATGCACACATTCGTTTGCAACCTCTGCAACTATATTAAATGAAGTTGACTTACTGTAAGAGCTAATAAATAGTTGATTCATTTATAAAGCTTCAATAACAGCAGGTATAAATTTATAGACGTAACAAATCATACAAAAAATCAAGTTACAATTTGGTACTAATATATACTAGTTAACTTATTGAATTATGCTCAAACTAATTACATGTAGAAAAGCGAAATATGCATATGTAGAAGTGGATTGCGTACATCGTCAACACACATAAAAACAATAATGGTTACGGCAGTTAAGAAGATTAGTTCTAAAAAAGAAATCAGCAGTAATTCATGCTGAAAATGATACTAGTAACTGATAAAATGTTAGACTAACTGAAACTGATATTTTATTAGCATCTTTATTTCAACACGCTGCCGTTCATTAAACTCAACATATAGATATGATATATGAAAGCAGTAAAAAGTTTTCATTATTTACACACACACACACATACCAGTGCGTAGAAGGTTTTAAAAATATCGTCAGAGTACAAATGAACATGTTAGTCATGATTAATTACCACTGCGATGATCAAGAAATAAAATCAATGTGGCTTATCAGTATGGTTACTTTCTTTCACATGCACAACAACACTGAAGATATAGTGCACAAATTAGGTTCATTTTACTCTCTGAATGATTCATGCTAACACATTTTATACAAGAACAAATTCACATGTACAACCGCTGCACGATTGTATACGATTTCTGACTATCGAAGAAAGAACCCTTGCGGGTGCCACTTCTACAAAATTGCGAACTCCTTGATCATAGGCGGTAATCATAGATTCTCTCCATTGTACTGCTTCTTCGAGTTGCCGAGACACAAGGTTTTTTATTTCATCTGGATCATCGCAGACTTTGCCTGTGACATTAAGGACGATTGGGATTTTTGGTTGTTTGAATTCACAACTCTCTATTAATGGTTTTACTTTTATGGCAGCCTTTTTCATATATCGGGAATGGAAAGCTCCGGTAACTTTTAATCGACGCACGTCAGTGACATTAAGTTGATCCATTTTAACATTCGAGATCAATGATACCAGATTATCAATATCAGTTTCTGTTCCTGCCACTGTGTGTTGATTGTCTGCAAGGTATGTTGACACTTTCACTTCTGGAAAATTTCCATCAAGGAATTGCTGAAGTTGAAATGTGTTTGGACCAAGTATACTTGCCATTGCTGTAGGGGATTTTGCCACTTCTGCCTCCATACAACTACCTCTAAATTGAACGAGTTTAAGAGCGTCGTTGAACGATAAGACATCTGCAAACACGAGAGCAACAAACTCACCAACACTTAGACCAGCAACATGTGTTACATTATCCAAAATGGAGGAATTTTCTTTTCGTAACTGGGAAATTTTAGCTACACAGCCTGTGAAAAGCGCTATTTGAACGAATTCTGTCGAAGACAGTCGGAGTTTAACGGTACTCTCATCTTGAGAACAAACTTCAAAAACGTTGTATCCAAGAACTGTTTCTGCCGCTTTGAAGACTTCTAATGCTTCCTTTGACTGTTTCATTGAAAGACACATCCCTATTTTTTGAGAGCCTTGGCCTGGAAATAACAGCATACTTCCATTTCCTCGTCTTGGCAATTGTTTGCATAGCGTGGCAGTGTGTGAATGTGCTTCTTTTTCTAAACTCTCCGAAATATCTACCTCTTTTTTTGTAACAAGTTCTGCGTTTCTTTGCATCATATCCGTAATATAATCACCAAGCGCCCCTAAAGACGTATAACAGAATGTATCGGCTATTTCCAGCTGATAGCCGATGTTTTTTCGTACAAGTGACATCATTTGTATTGCTAATAATGATTCTCCGCCCAATGCATTGAAATCGTCGTCTTCTGCGATATCTGAAACACCTAAAAGCTCGCACCAAATACGTTTCAATTCTTCTTTAACTGCATTTTTGGGGAACTCTGATGAAGGCTCGGTAATGTATGAAGGTTCTTCCTCAACACTTGTGATTTCTTTTTCAGCAACCGTGGTATTATGCCACCATTCTGTTTCCTGGTCAGAGTTAATTTGAATTTCTTTCATACAGCACACGAAGAGAAATTTTTCTACGTGTTTGCGTTCTTCTTTATTTGTAGGACATGAAAGTACAGATTTAAATCCCACGGAGGAGAGAACGTTTTCCCACTTTTCGGGTTCTAACATTGGTTCATATGGTCTTAGATCATAGTCTTTGAAATACCACCACCCATCAAGAATACCCCACGCAAGCGTGGCCCATGTTTCGTTTTTGGCACTTTCGATAATAAAAAGTGTGCCTCGTGGTCCTAAGCAAGATTTTAAGTTCACAACGGATTTCAGGATGCTTTCTGTTGTATGGATTACATTGTATGATATAATAATGTCATATTTTCCGAGCAGACCCTGCTGCAGTGCATTTTTTGTGATATCAAATGTAGCAAACTTCATGATCGATTCATACTCCGAAAACACGGTTTTAGCATTTTCAACAAAGGCTTTACCGAGATCCGTAAACCAATACTCCATATTTTGAATTTCACACAATCGCGGTAATAACTGTCTTGTCACGTGACCCATGCCAGCTCCAACTTCCAGAATTCTTACTTTTTTCTCACGAATTGATAAACTGGAAGCATATTCAACAATAAGTTGCATGTACATGTTGTAGTACACTTCACCAAGCAAATCTCCAAGTTTGTCGAATTGAAACATAAAGTTTAGATTTCCTTGAGGGTAGATTACCGACAATGGACTCATGCGACCCCAAAGAACTTCCTTATAATACTTTGAGCAATGAAGTGGAAATCTAAAACAGTCAGCCCATCCTGGATATTTTTTCACAGCTTTGACCGCTAACTTCTCTGAACAAGGTATATCAAGTTTTTCCCTCACAAATCTAAACACGTCAAGATAAAGCATTGCAGGATCGGTTCCCTCACCAGAAACTATTTCATTGCGATTCAGCTCCCTTATCATGATAAAAAACAATTTCTTATACTTTGCATCCATAGTTGTAATTTCAAAAATTTCATTGAAATGTATGGTTTTTTCAGATTCCATTATTTGTTTAAGAGGTGTATTCCTAAAAAGTTCAATGATAATTGCTGAACAAAACAAGCCTTGCAAATGCAGGAGATCATCTGAGGGCGCCAGTGAAAGATTTCTAATAATCTCTCGGGTGCTGCTGACTTTCTGATTAAAATGTCCACCTAACCCATTGTTACGTAAGATATTTACGTTATTAATCGTTTGAGAATGCGGCCAGAACCGTTTTTTGTTGCACATAGCTATAACAACACCAGGAGCGCACACGTATTTCGAAAAATTAAGATTTGGAAAAAGCTTGTCCATGGCAATCTGTCCTGTTTGCAAAAAGGTGTTAATGCCATCATGAACCGGACTATCAACGCTTTTGTTCAGTGGTTTTTGATTTTGGAAGTATATGTCGTCTCTAGCACTAGCTAATTCAACAGCTTCGGATTCTCCTTCAGAACTGATGATGAGTTGAAGCGCAGAAAGAAGTTGTTCAATATTCTTTCCCTTTATAACTAATTTCACATTCTCGTAATACATTTTTGCTTTTTTTAGATTTTTCAGTTGCTTGGCTATGGAGAAGCAAGTCAAAGCTAAAGAATTGATATTATGTTTCTGAACCGTTTGCCTAAATAGGGTTTCATGTAAAGTTGACTGCTCTTTTATTTGCTCGAAGCTAGCGCCACTTATAAGAAGTGGTGTACAATCCGTAGCGTCGTTTGAAAGGCTTAAATCGTAAACTGTTGGTTGTACTGCATCTGATAAGACTGCATGGCAATTTGTTCCTGTTAAGCCAAACGAACTTAAGCCTGCTATCCTAGGAGTGTTACGTTGCCTTTTCCAACGGACATGTGTATCCGGAACATAGAACATTGAATCAAGTAATTCAGTATGCGGTTCGCCGAAACACAATGTGGGTGGTATGTCTTCAAACATAAAAGCGCAAACCAATTTCAGTAATCCAGCAAAACCAGCAGCATAGTCCCAATGACCTAAAACGCTTTTTACTGAACCTATTGGTAATTTCGTTGTCCTGCTACTGGAATTGAATATTGTTGCCAGCGCTGAAAGTTCAATTTTATCTCCTAGAACGGTGCCAGTTCCATGGCATTCAAAAAACGAAACATCAGCAGGGGTAACTGCGGCATCTTGAAGTCCTCTTTGTATGCATGTTTGTTGGGAAATAGAGGATGGTGCCGTTATTCCATTACCTTTGCCAACACTATTCGTTGCCACGGATTTAACAACTGCATATACGTACTTTTTATGCATGATCGCTTGTTGCAGAGGCTCTACATAAAAGCATGCAAATCCTTCGCCGACAACAGTTCCATTAGCATTTTTATCAAAAGGGCAACACTTGAAGTCTGGAGATAGTATTCCATTGTCGCCATGTACACCTGTTCTCGACGGATAAAAGACTACATTCATTCCTCCGACCAAAGCAGCACTGCAATCGCCCCTTATTATAGATTCACATGCAATTTTTAGTGCTGACAAAGCTGAACTACAGGCAGTGTCAATAAGCATTGTTGGTCCTTTCAAATTGTAAGTGTACGCAATTCGACTTGCAATCATTCCTGTCAGTTGACCAGATATTGCGGTTGAGTCATCGCTATTACAAACTTTCGAGTAGCTTATTTCTGCATTACTAAGGAAGATACCTATATTTCTTCCCGAGAGATCAGCAATGTTTGTACCTTGACATAATGCCTCTGATGCGACTTCAAGAAAAATTCTTTGTTCTGGCGATGTATTTTCTGCTTCTGCTGCGGCAATGCCGAAAATATTATTGTCAAATCTGTCTATTTCAGATAAAAACGCGCCTTTGTAAACATCGTCAGCTGTTATTAAGTTGCTTTGGAAAGATAAAAAGACGTCTTTCTTTCTGGCTTCGGGAAATTCAGATACGATGCTTTTTTCTTGTTGGAAAAGTTCCCATAGTTCAGGGAGTGACCGAACATTGTTTGGCAGTCGCAGACCAACTCCTGTAATAGCAAAACCCTCTTCGGGCAATTTTTGTTTTTGTTCAGGGCATGATGTTTCCAAACCTTTTTTATTTGTTTTATTTGCTATAAAACTTGTGAGAGTTTTAATCGAAGGGTAGGAAAACACGTCCGTTATTGATATCTTATAGTCAGTTCTTTTGCGAATAAGTGCATGATACTGAATGAGCATTAAAGAGTGCCCTCCTTGTTCAAAAAATGGGCGAGAATCATCTATATAATCAGGTTCTAATCCTAGGCATTCCGCAAAACACTGACGAAGAACAACAGAAATATCAACCGTTGATGTATTTTGGTCTCGTTGAATGTCGGGTGGTCTTAACAGATCACAAATCGTAGGCAAACCTCTGGTATTTACTTTACCATTCATCGACAATGGAATCTGTTCGATAGTTTTCAATATGTCGGGGACCATGTAGTAAGGATGCCGTTCTCTTATTTTTTCAATTATTTCTTCCTCGTGATTTTCTGGCCAATCATTTGTACTTGACTTAACCACAAATGCACACAAATATTGCGTGTTTCCAGCGTTTCCGTCTTGGGAAAGAATTGTTACACACGCTTCTCTTACGTGCGTAGAACTGTGCAATATTGTATTTTCAATCTCAGCTGTATTGATCCTGAATCCTCTTAATTTTCGTACACTGTCTACACGTCCAATGATTTCAATATCACCTGAAGGCAGCCAGCATGCTTTATCGTTAGTTTTTAATAATTTTTCTCCGGATGGCAATGTCATAACTTCCGTATCTCCTGTTCCGACTACGTTTCCCCCTATGAATAACTCACCTATTGTCCCAATTGGACATAAGCGTAGCGATTCGGGTTCAAGAACTTTGAATACAACACCTGGCAATGGTTTGCCGACTGGTACCGACCCACTTCTTGTCTCTGGAATATGTTCGCTTTCAAAATAAGAGGAATCTATGGTAGCTTCTGACATTCCGTAGCTATTTATAAGACGTTGTTCTTTCCTCAGACAAGACTTTACTTTCTTAAATATCTCTTTTTGAAGTGTATCAGATCCCAGAATTAATAAAGTCAGAGACTTTAGATCCTCCATGGTTGAATTTTCCACCAACATATGACCAAACTGCGGAGTAACCTCTAACATCGTCACATTGTTTTTCTTTATGGAACCAATACAGTAGTCAATGTCTAACCGTTTTTCATCTGGGCATACAATAACCTCTCCTGATGTGCAACACAATCCACGTATGATGTCACCAATGAATACGTCAAAAGAGAATGGCGCCCATTGCAAAATACAGCATTCTGACAAGTTAATGTGGTAACTATGTCTCCATGCCGTTGCTAATACTGAGAGACTCTCGTGGCGAATTCGTATTGTTTTTGGTTTGCCAGTTGAACCAGACGTTTGAATAGCGTATGCAAATTGTTCTTTGTCAATGACAAATGGCTCTTTTCCTTTTAATTTTGAGATTGGAGGTAAGTTAATTACATCTATAACTTTGCAAGCAAGATTAAATTGTGATGGTATTTTCTCGTCATTGGTCACTACCAGGCATGCATTTACACTTTCAACAACATTTTCTATTTGTGACATATGCATCAAAGAAATCGGCAGAAAGTGACCCCCTATTTTCCAAACAGCAAACATTGAAGCTATCGCTAGTTCGTCTTTGTCCATTAACAGCACAATTGGACAATCAGCGAGATGACGAAGGTCCACAAAATTCAATATCTTTATGGCAACTGAATCTGATAGATCGAGCAGTCTTTTGTATGTTAGTATTATATCTTTACATCGAATGGCCGGTTGTTCGGGGGTATTTTGTACATTATCATAAAACATTTCGTAAACAGTTTTTTCTTCTTGCTCTAAAACTTCAGATCTTGTGAAAAGGTCTATTAAATTCCGTTCCTCTTCTGACAGAAATTCTGAAGCTTTTATTGACTCCTCCATTAAAATTCCATGTCCACACAATACTTCGTAAAAGGTTTTTGCCAACCGAACGACTATTCCTTGGTCAATGAAATCGCACGCGTATTCACAAAGGATGTTGTACCCATGAGATTTTTTCGCAATATCAACACTTAAAAGCATCTTTGCATGTTTTGGATAAATTTTTACCTCATTATCCTCCTCATCAAATGTTCCGTAGTTGAACATGACTGTTGCGACGGATCCAAGACTTTTCCCAGACTTTTCCCAAATGATCTCACTCACCTTATTTAGCGGATACTTTGAATGAGAAAACGCTGTCATCCATTTCTGAGCTACGTCTTGAATTAGGTCACTGAATGAACTTTCCATATTTACTTTATATCGGAACAAAACAGTATTGACAAACAAACCGTCTTTTATAATGTTTTGACTTTCTCTTGTTGTTACTGGTACAGCCAAAATCACTTCTTCAGTCCCCATGTAACGTTGCAGTACCAGAACAAAACACGCCAGTGAATACTGGAATTCGGTAATAGCATTTTCTCTGCAAAACATTTTTATTTCATCAACTTTGTTTGAATGAATGATTAAGCTCTTTGTTTTTGCAGAGAGAGGTTCAAATCCAGTCGAGTCTGGTTTTAAGCTCAACGAGGAAGTTTCTGGGCAGTCGGCAAAAACTTCTTCCCAAAAGTTTTTATCTACTTCTTGTTGCGGTGAGTTTTTATATAAAGCCTCTGCATCAATAGCCGCCGATAGTGAATCATTTCTTTGCGTTATTGGTGCTCTTAACGAATTTTCCAACAACGCTTTTAATGAATGTTTTATCTGATGAAGCGTCATATCGTCTACAATGACATGGTGCACGTGAACGACGAACACAAACTTTCCATTCCAGGTAAGAAACTTAAAAAGTGACACTGGGCCATTTATGAGTTCAAACACTGGGACATTCTCTGTAATGTAGTCACTCAGTTCGGACAAAGAATTAAACGTGCTTTTGTCTTGAACTACATTTATTTCTCTGTTGCAACGAATATCATTTCCAGAAAAGTCGATTGTGGCTAACAAGCTTGGATGAAGTTTAACCAATCCTTCAAAAATTTCTTCCGGGTTATGTTTATTGCTTGTTAAAAGACATACCGTTTCTGTGTATGCTGTTGTGTCTGGTATGGTGTTTTGAATAACAACCATCCGTTTTTGGGCATCAGATAACTTTGCATGTAAAATTTCATTTTGGTTCAATGCGTTTTTATCCTCACAAAATTCCTTAGAAATTTCTTCTTTACCTTTAATTATCGAAGTCAGAGAATCAAACGACGGTGCAGCCATTACGTCTAAGACACTCAAAGTTACTCCGAAATATTCATGTATTTTTGATATTAGATGCACAGCTTTGAATGAGTCTCCTCCACAATTGATGAACTTGCAACTGGAGATAGGAATGATCTTAGTTTCTAACACATCCATCCATAAACGCTGCAGTTTTGTCGGAACACCAACTGAGGCATCGGTGTCATTTGTTTGAATGTTTTCTACAAGACACCCACTAAGTACAATTTTTGGAATTGAATGTTTGTTTTTTACATGGGTCAAAAGCGAATCAGACCATTGATTCACAATCCAGTGACAGAGATCAAACATGTTGCATGTATTATGTGTAGTATTTGAGGTTTCTGGCTCTTTCATTTGTTTTGTACTTTGAGCCTGAATAGTGTTTATAGCCAGCTCTTCAATGTCTTTTGTGAATGTCGTTTTGTGGATGGTCAAATCAATTATTGGAGCTGATTTGAGTCTAGTTATAATTCTAGATCTGTGTTTCGTGTGTTTTTGTATTTCATTAGTCGCTTTCAAGAATGTAACCGTTGGTACATTTCGCCCAGTGTCTTCGAATTCTATAACCCATTCTTCACGTAATGAATATAATTCCGTCAAAATCCTATGCTCAACTTGTCTTCCAAGTGCCCGGCAACTCATTACCCATTGGAGCAACACCGTTGAGTTGTTTTCTCTTCCGAAGAGAATAACGCTTATGATACCATACATCCCATAATCGTCCTTTAAGGACACCAGCCAAAGATCCGTTTCACTATTCTGTTTGTTTATATCAGTGATCACACTGTTGAGTTTAAACTGGTTAGTTCGTACAAGTAATTCTGTTGTTCTCTGCTTTAACAGAGGTTTAGACGCAAGACTCGCAACTGTAGTCTTGCAGATTTTGAGTTCCATATTCCATCCACGCAAAACGTTTTCAAATATGTGATATGAACTCTTTAGAACGTTGTCATCGGATGGTTCGTGTTGTAAATGCTCAACCCGTTTTATTTCACTTCTGTAGAGTTCGGTCCTTTGTTGTGCCTCTGTTGTGATGTGAACTATATCAGTATCCCAAAGACACTGAATGAAAGGATAAATCAAGCCTTCGTTTTTCGGATATTGTAATGTGGACACTTGTGGACAAGATAAAATCATTTCTTCGCATTCCGGCGCATTGTCGTCTATGAAAAGAAAAGTATGCAGTCCTAAATTCATTTGTTTTGCAACAAGACGTATATTTTCTGCTTTACTGTTCCAATTCACGCACTGAATAACAAAGTCTTCTGCCTTCAAAACCATGTCTTCACAAAGAAAAACTCTATCCACATCTTCTTGTTTGTTTTTGCTTAACAGTACCAACATTATTCCCTCACTCTTTTTTCTGTGTAGGAACTCCTGGAATTGTTTAAACTCCTCGGTTACCTGAATATCATCGTTGGCACACTCCCCTTTCCAAAGCGTATGATCTCCGTCCACGCAAATGACTTTACATTTACCTTGTACCCTAAATGAACGCACGACTCTCGCGACTGACAAAGCTAAATAATTGTAACCTGTTTGAGTTAAAGGCATTTCGAACTCCATGTCGGCGTAGGAATCATACTGAAACTTTGTAATCAACGGTTTATAAATACACACATCAGGAAATTCATCTGTTGGAAATGGTTGAGAAAACGGAATATTTTCTAGACTAACGATTATGCACCGTTTATTACTATTCTGTAGTTTTGAAAAACATGCTCGGAACAGCAACAATAAATCGTTCAGAGCTTTCTGTGTTTTACTCCGTGTGACAATTACAATTAGTTCACCCTGCAGAAGTTCCGGTTGTGATAACTTCTGATTAAAAAGAGCCCTGTCGTTGAAAATCAGTTCAACCTCTTCCATTTGTTCTTCATCCAATATATTTTTTACAATATCCTGACATTTGGACGTTATTGAGATATTAGTTAATACTTCAACTTTTGTATCAGTACTAAATTCGTTGAAAGAAGTAACTGTAGTTTTTTCCACTGTAGAACTGGTTAGATACATTCCTTGCTGAGTGGTGGCAGAATGCTTTTCAGCCACTGTTTGTGTAGATACACAGGACTGATGGTCAAAATTATTTTCATCCATTTTTTGAAATGACCCAATCATTTGGAGCATAACTTTAGACATTTTAGCTTCTTCTACTTTCGACCTGTCGAAAAGGGACCCTACATTTAAGCGACCATTATATAACCAACAAATGATTTGTAGAGGAAAATCCATTACATCGTTTGCATCCCTGTGGAATCGGCCATTATCAAGTTCTTCGGTCATAACTTCAATCCAAGGAATATACTGAAATATTGCTTCATCCCCAATTCTTTCACCATGTGTCCCCATTTGCCCCAGAAAAACAAACATGATGTCCGGTAAGGGCGTTTCAATTTTTCCAAGTCCGTTTAGCACACCAAACATGACACCTTTATTTGGCAGTCTTCTCAAATCTTTCTGTATATTTTGGCTATTTGTTGTAAGACTCTGGAATTTGTCTATGCGGATTTCAAAAGGGAACATACTAGTACACCATCCGACAGTTTCTGTTGTGTCTATCCCTTGCAGCTGACGTCCATGACTTTCCAAGCAAACATGTATAGATTGTTTACCAGAAATTTTAAAAAGGGAAATCCCTAAAGATGCAAGTAAAATTGCTTCATCCGAACATCCGCTGATTGATGATATCATTCGTAAATTGGTAGCATCAGTCGAAACTCGGATCCATTTTGCACTCGCATAAAGTGAACAACCAGGAGAGTTATTTATCAAACATATCTCTGATGGTTGTCCCATATTTGACCAGAATTCCACTTCCCGGGCTGCACACGTATGTCCTTTATTCCATAAAGCATTGCAATATGTTTCCATAGAAACGAGGCAAGGGGAGAGATTTGCCGTTTTTCCAACAGAAATAAGCCGCAGCAAACTATCCAAGTCTTCCAGTATTTGATGCCATGACACAATGTCGATCACAATGTGATGAATAACAATCAAACAGTAATAGTCGACATCACTCTCTCTGATATATTCAAATAAACACGCGTTTAGAAGAGTGCCGCCTTGTATATCTAACTGGCATTCCAAATCATTGCAGGTCGTAATAAACTCCGGTTCGTGTGTAAGGTTTATCTTTCTCTGGACGACTGTGATATTTCTAATCAGGATTGTGCCGCTTTTGACTTGACAAAACTCCTGAATAACAGTGTCTTCACTATTTATATAAAACTTTGAAGCCAAGCTCCGGTGTTTCAATATAACTGAATGTAAAGCTTGCTGCAGATGTTCAATTTTAGGTTTATTTTTTAACCTCAGAAGGCCAGGTAAGGCATAGGCATTCGAAGGACCTTTATTTCTGATGTATCTTTCGACGATAGGAGTCGGCCTAAATTGTGTTTCTTGCTTATGGGCAAATGTTTGATCATTAGAAGTTGATTTACAAATATTTTCACTTAACTTTCTGATTGTTGGAAATCTGAAGATATCATTGACATTCACGGTAAAGTTTGCCTTCCTCAACTTTCTGACTAAATGAATAGCCTGTAATGAGTCTCCCGATAAATCGAAGAAAAAATCTTCATTTGGCATTGGTAATCGATGTGTTGGTAAAACTGCTCTCCATATTTGCCTAATCTCTTCCTCTTTCTCACTGAAACTTTCTGTTTGAGTACTTAAAGGCTTTGCCATTTCGTCCGTAAATAACTGTTTAAGGATAGCGGTATCTTTTTTTCCGTTTACAGTGGTAGGTAACTGAGGAACAAAGACCATGACCTTTGGAATACAGTGGACGGGAAGCATTGATGACAGAGATTGAACCAGTGTATTTTTCGTATTCGGAACTGTTTCTTCATTTGAATTTTGCAGCTTTATAGCTGTCCCAATGAAAGTTTTTCCATCACATTCAAATGTCGAGACAGCTGCACTTTGTACAAAATAGAAGGATTCTATTGCTTGCTGAATTTCCAAAAGATCAACTCTCATACCGTTTATCTTAGTCAAATCGGTTGTCTCTCTTCCGAAGTACATAACCGTATTACCGCCGGTAGCAACTGAGACTATATCGGACGTAATATACATCAGAGCACCTTTTGAGTCACTGTCCCAACATGCAAGTTTAAATTGTTGATGTTTTTCTGAATGATTCACTAAGCCACTTGTTAAACAGTCACCGCCGATAGCTAACATACCTTTTGATCCTCTAGGCAGAGGTCTACTGTCATGAACAACAGCAACGGTGGTATTGTAAATCGGAAGACCTATTGGTATGTAATTGTTTTTGTATTGAACAATTTCGGTGCTCTGTATAATCTGAACAACACACCCTACTGTAGCCTCAGTCGGTCCGTATTCATTCCACACCACGAACGGGTCCATCTTTTTATTGTCCTTTAATTGTGACAAAAGCTTATAAGTTAATTCTTCGCCTCCAACGATGAACTTTGAAATACTCAGAGGCTGTTTGGCAGAGCTTAATATGCATTCTAATTGCAGTGGTGAGAATTTTGCTATATTTAGCGATGTTTGTGCAGCGATATCTGCATAAGAATCTTGAAACGGTTTGAATATTTCAATGGTAGAACCACATAGAAGCGGAGGTACTATGCTTGTAACTGTAAAATCAAACGTCAGTGGTGAGAACAAAGGCAAACATGTACTCTTGCTAAAACTGTACTCTTTAGTAGACCATGTGGAATAGTTCAAAAGAGCCCTTTGACTGATCCTTACACCTTTTGGTATTCCGGTTGTTCCCGAAGTGTACAGTATATACGCGTCATCATCTTGGTCGGGAAATAAAATGCATTTTTGAAGTGCTTCATCTTTGTTTTCAACGACGTCTTTTCCACTGTAACACTTTTTAACAGATTTCGTGAAAGAGCTTGTGTTGTTTATTTTGCCTTGCTTTGCAAGAATAACGTCATAGCGGAATTTGCTGAGCTCATTTGGAATGCTCGCCTGTTTTGATGAACATGTTACGGTAGAAAACAAATCCTCTTCTATGAAGCAATAAAAGAAGTCCTTTGGCAGGAAAAGTTCTGACACCCATTCTGTCTTTGTTCTATGTTCAGGATTTGCCTCCTTAAAGGCAATAAGAGAATTTAGAAGTTGGTCTTTTTTATTCAGATCCATAACATCCCCAATAAATAAAATGCCATTGTCATCTAGAAGAGTTTCACATTTTCTTATCACCCTTCTTAGGTAACTATGTCCAGGAAAACAGTGGACAACACTGTTGATAATTATTATGTCACATTTTTTACCTATGGGCAGCTGATGTACATCACTCGCGCTTGCACAAAAAAGTTCGACATTTGCCAACTGTTTCTTTTGCAGCCGTTTTATCATATTTTCTGACAAATCTGTTGCTATATATCTTTTAACTTTTGGGCATATAGCTTGGGTTGTTAATCCGGAGGCACATCCTATTTCTAGAACGGTAGCATCAGGTTTAATATACGGCTCTAATTTGCACAATACGTTATCAACGAAATCTTCCATTTCTTTGTCGCTCATATACTCTCCTGTATACGAGTTTTTCCATCCGCCTCCTTCCACATCTGTTACTGCTTCTTCGGCAACACAGTTCCATAATTCGGTGTCCATTAGCGGGTTGACGTTTTCTTCTTGCAAATGTCTGTCATCTTGTTCATCGACACAAAAGAGCGAATGCACTCCTTTACATGCCCAATGTAAATGATTTGCCATTGCTAAATTTTTCTTTGAAAAACAAATGAAACTAATTGCTGAATCATTCACTATTCTGTGTAACCGCTCTCTGGGGCTGTCCACATCCAGTGGTACATACACAAGCCCCGATATCAAACAGGCAGCTATGACAGAAATGCTTTCAAAGGAGTTTTCTAATAACAAGCCTACACGGTCTCCCTTTACAAGTGAACATTTGTTTTTAAAGAAAGAAACGAGGTTCATTGAAGACTGATGTAGCTCTTCATACTTATACTCATTTCCGTTGTACACTTTTATTTTGGAATTCGAGTTCTCTTGAAAACTTTCAATAAGCAGCTGCCCGACACATTTATTACCAAGCTCGACCTTTGGTCCTTGAATGATTGCAGCCAATTCATATGTTTTTGACTGCAGAAGCTTTGATACGGGTACTTCAATGTTGTGAGATAACGTTTCCATTAGGAATTCGAATGTGTCTGCAAGATGGAGCGCGTATGTTTCGGAAAAGATACCGCTATAGTACTCTAATGTAAATCTCATCTTCCCGCTTTCTTCCAAAAAGTCAAATTGCACGTCCCACTTCGATGTGGCATTGTGAACAAGTTTTCTTGTAATACAAAGACCACTGGGTGGTTCGATGTGACTACTCTTCATTTCTTCATTGTGGTAACAAACATTTACACTGAAAATTGGAGTAATGCTAGTATTTCTAGAAAGTTTCAGTTTGCCAACAAGGTGATCGAAAGGTGCATGTTGGTGGACCATTGCTTCGATACAGGTCTTCGACACAAGTTCCAAAATTTCTTTGAATCCCATCGTTTCTTGTAGGTAACATCTGATTGCTAAAGTATTAATAAAACAACCAATGACACCTTTCATTTGATGACTTGTTCTTCCTGCCACAGGAATCCCTACAATAAGATCATTTTCCTGTGGGTTGAAGTATAATAACGACACGTAAACAACACCGAGCAACGAATGAAACAGCGTATGTTCGTTTGAGACTGACTTCAGCTTTTCAAACTTGTCAATGTCGATGAAACGTGTAATGCGATTTCCCTCATACGTGAACACCTCTGGTCTTTTTCTGTCCCCTGGGTATGTCGTCAATGGTAGTGGACCAGATAACTTTTTGAGCCAATATTCCATATCTTCTTTTATTTTAGAACGATTAGATTTTGAGTCTAGTTCTTCCATTTTTCCGAAATATGAAGATAGCGGCTGATGAAGGCTAGTTTCTACACTGAGACCATTTGAAAACTGCTTATAACACGTCCAAAGTTCATTTAAGAAAACAAAATGTGACCAACCATCAAAGATCATGTGATGCACGACAATTGTGAATATCCACTTTCTATTTGCCACCTTGTAAATATTTGTTCTTGCCAAAGGTCCGGTGCTTGTGTCAAATCCAGTTCTGTAATCCTGTTCGTACATCTTCATCGTAAGGTCGTCAGCTTCTTGTCCAAATTTCGACATATCCATTTCACCTATTTCCATATTTGTGTGCCAGTTATACTCCAGTTTAGGAACAGAATCTACTTCTTTCACGGTAATATAGAATGCATCATGACGAGCCATTACTGTTCTCACTGAATTTTTAAATGCATCGTAGTTAAGATCACCAACAATTTCTAAGCAGTTGGTTGCATTGTACGCACAGCTGGTCTTGTCCATATTTCCGATTACCCACAATCGTTTTTGTGAAAACGAAAGACCACCCGAAGCATCTTCAAGATCACTCTTACAATCAGTATCAGCACTCTGAACATCTGAATTCTTAGCTCCATTTGATGACTTTTCAATCAGTTTGTTGTTCAGGAATTGCAGTAATTCATTAAACGTCGGATGTTGGTGTAAATCACTTTGTGTAAAGCACAAACCTGTACCAGGCTTCAACACTTGCCCGAGATGCATTGCTATGTGGGTACATACAAGAGAATCCACGCCCATACTAAATACATCAGTATCACCTTTATCTTCCCAGTTGTATGTGCACCCCAGAGTGATGTTAAATGCTTCTATCAAGCACTTGCGTAAATCTCTCTCTATCTCATACTTGCCTAGATTTTCGTCTTCTGAAATGTCTTGTATTTTTGGATTGCTTTCGTTTTGAGTGATTTTCTCTATTGAAAAAAGCTTATGTTCTAACTGAAGGTACTCTCTGTTCAATGGTTTTGAAAATTTTGGCCAATATCGAACTCTTTCAAAAGGGTATGCCGGAATCTGGCCAATCTTCGTCATTTTAGCCGCTCCGTATTTCGCGTAGTATTCTATCCAGTCTATTTCGTTCCCTTTCAAAAATAGCTCTAAAGAATTCAACTGAAATTCATCTAAAATGTCACTGTACTTATCTTTTCCAAGCGGTAGGAGACATCTTTTTGGTTGTTTTAGTTCTAATGCCGCATTCCTTAATTCATTTTTTATGCTCTCGCAGCATTTACCAGCTACAACGACTCGGAACTTAAACCTTTTTTGTTCTCTTCCTGTATTTATAGTGTAGCAAATATTTTTGAACTGACTAGTGTTCATAGATTGTGCTTTGGTGAAATATTCTTCCATGTTCGCTACAAGCTCTAAAAGTGAGTTTCTTGTTTTCGCCGCTAAACAAAGAATCTGCGGTTTTGTTATGTCATTTTCTTGTATATGAAGTGTCCTGGAGTGATCTTTCACAACAATGTGTATATTTGTTCCAAGAAGGCCGAATGCACTCACACATCCGTATCTGCTTCTTTTATCATCATGTTGTTTCCACTCTCTGAGTTCACTGTTAACAACAACAGGAGAATTGTCCCAGTTGATATGCGGATTTGGAGTTTTAAAATGGTTTGATGGTGGGATTCTGTTCATCTTCAAGCACAGTAACACCTTTATGAGCGATACTACTCCGGCTGCACCATCAGCTAAATGTCCAATGTTTGCTTTCACAGACCCAATAGGAATCTTTTCAATTTTTGAGGTTTCCGAACCAATCAACCTCTCAAACGCCTTTGTAATACCCATAATTTCAATCGGGTCCCCTAGTTCTGTCCCAGTCCCGTGCGCTTCTATATATCCGATTTGTTGCGGATTAATACCAGCAAGTGTCCACGCCTGACACAGCATGTTTGTCTGAGCACCGGGGTGTGGAGCTGTTATACCCTGAGAATGTCCATCTTGGTTAGCTGTTGAGGCTTCTAAAATACCATAAATATTGTCATTGTCTTGAATGGCTTGTTCAAGAGGCTTCAGAAGCACAATTCCACAACCCTCAGCTTTTGAGATACCTTTTGCGTCTGCATCAAAAGCTCTACATCTTGCTTCCGCGGATGTTATTCCAAGTTGATTCCATATATCGGTTTTGAGGTTAAGAGGTAAAAGGTCTAAAGTGATACCTCCTGCTATTGCCATGTCACAATCCCCTGACAGCAGTCCCTGACATGCCAGATGCACAGCTAAGAGGGAAGATGAGCAGCCTGTTGCAACCATCATAGCGGGGCCGCTCAGATTATATGTATAAGATACTCTTGAGGAAATGAAGGGCGAATGGTTACCGTGTGAAATGCTTGGGTGATTTTCTGTTAGTATATATTTGTATTTGTTAACTGTATGTCCTACATATACACCGGTCTTTGTATCTCTTATTTTAGAGGCGTATCCTGCATCTTCTAGCAACTCCCATACGGCCTCAAGAAACATTCTCTGCTCCGGTTCAATAAAAAGTGCTTCTTTTGGATTAATGTTGAAAAGCCCTGCATCAAACTTGTCTATATACTTGAAAAATGAACCAGTGAAAAAAGGATTACCTTCGTCAGCATACTGTCCCTGAAATATCGGCAAGACGTGTTGAATGTCGTTTGATCTTTCTTTAGGGAAGTCTGAGACAGTGTCACCTCTATTCTCCATCAATTCCCAGAATTCCTCGCAGTTTTTGGCACCCGGCAGATTCACAGCCATGCCGATGACGGCTACTGGAAACTGTCGACTCGCCATTTTATCACCTGTGAATATGCAAACCATATAATAACCAAATGACTGAATACATGTTTAAGGGTTCTAATTTAAGAACGAACTTGAACATATAAGGCAACTATATGTTCAGCCTTCGCACGCAGCTTTAAAAAGTGATTACTAAGGGAAAAACGTATACATTTTGTATTTGCAATTCGATAGACAACGCAAACAATTAAACGATATTAAATATACGCATGGTCATGAGCATTTATTATAACAAAACGGTCAGCAAACAATATTGGTTTTGAAAGTCATTGTGGTGTTTTATTTAGCTTCACATTCACTTAGCCCATTTCTCTTAAAACAAAGATATATTTCCTTTGTGAATAAATACTACGTACACATAATTTGCGTCATGTAAATACAATGACCATGGTAAAATTGGCCAAAATCTTCCACCCCTTATAACTGTCTTGACAGCGTTCAGTATGCGTGCCTAGTTTAAAAGCAGTAGGCTATGTTTTGCAAATTTCATATTTCTTACATTGTGAACGAATATTCTATTTTCATTACTTCTGTATGACAATGAGGGGAGGCTATGTTTCTGAATGTGCCTTATGCTGACATGCTTTTTTAATATATGAAATCTATATCACGCATATTCGCGTTATTAACGTACATGCATTGTTAAATAAAGTGGTAATCCAATTTTAAATAAATTAGAAATAAAATAAACACTGAACACTTCCCTGCTGCTTGAAAGGGGCATAACTCAAACTGATTGGTAGGGCAGATGACATACTGCTACTATTGTGTCAAAGAACAAATACTACCCAAATTATAAGCAACATGGTGTTTCAGGTTAAAGTTATTTGAAAGGGACGTAACTTAAACGTAAATAAGGAGTTCTTGTCTTGTTGTTCAAAGGAAAAATAATTTTAGTTATAAGCAATATCAAATATAAAGGTGGAAGTCGGATGAACGGGGCATAACACAAAAATAGTTAAATTTTTTTCCCAGAAAAAGCTTTGTTCATGCAGAAGTCCGACATCACTCTTACAAAGTACATATGTTTCAAGTTTAAGGGGCATAAACATGAAAGCAAGGAGTAATTATTCTTGTTGTCACATATGGCTTTATGTGATGATATATTCCAATAATTAACTAAATAGGTTAAGTGCTTCCAAAGTTATAAGCAACATTAGGATTCATTTTAAAATCTTTGAAAGGGGCATAACTCAAAAAAGTCAATAAAAGTTATATTAATGTCACCGATGACCAAGCTCATGCCGATGATATATTCAATCTATTAAGTCGATAGCAAAAGAACTTGGGATGTTATATGCATTTTTAAGTTTTATTTTGAATTGGAAGAGGTTACATTCAAAAATACAGTAAAACTTCGAAAACTCGAGCAACCGGGAAAACTCGAAGTAGTTTTGCTGGTCCCGGCAATTTTCTTATATATTATATATAAAAATACCATGGAAAACTCGAACTTCGGAAACTCGAAATATCGAGGATAGGTGTCGGTCCCTTACACCATATTTCTTCTTTGTTTACATGGGAAAACTCGAGTAATAAACGACCGATAAATTGTTCTCACCTCTTGGGAGTAATTGGTAAGCGGTGACGCGTAGTTTTACGCGTTGCAACGGGTTATTTTGCCATTTAATTGTCAATCGTTAGCGTCTATTGTGTTTTAATTGATACGATTAATATAAACAGGTTCTGATAACAGAAAATAATTTTATGATCACTCGGTAGGCGGCTGCGTTGAGAAGAAAACTATGTGATAATTTAATTAGGATTAATTTTATCTCAAATTAAAGAATATGAAACGAGGCAATTTGTATCTTTGTAAGTTGACGGGACCTAGTAGTTTTTAGTAGTAGTAGTATAAAAATACGAACGCACCGTTTGTAAAGAATACTTAGTCTAGTTCTCGGACAATGTCAATACGAAATGTTTAAAAAACCGTTTTCTTGAAACAAAATACAAAATCAACTTTTCAAACAGATATAACGGTTTAACAAAATAGAGTGATAATTCGAACACCGTAGATATTTCGAACTCATATCTTGGTCCCGTCAAAACGTCTATTTATTTCATATTCATTAACCTTTGATAATTCGAACATCCGCTATTTTGCACTTCGAACTTTCTATTAATTTCACTCTCGATATTTCGAACAAATGGAACTTTATTGCTAAAATTATGGCATGACAAAGTTTTCACACGTTGTGGGTAACAATAGCGGCGCAGTATGATTAGCGCACGTTATGAAATTGACACGGTAATTGAATCTGGCCAAGTGGTCCGTGAAACAAACAAATAATATTTATTGTATTTGATCTTATTAAAATGTATTCAGAAATATGATCTTTATATTTAAAGAAAATCTTAAATAAATAATATTGGCAAACAAAAAGAAGTGATTGCACAATGTAAAAAAGTGAAATATGCATATCAGGGATGGCCACATGCATCAGACACAGCCTCCCCACACAGCCAAACAGTAGAGAGGAAAAGAGAACATGGTATTACAATAATCAATTTCAATATGGACGCCACAAACAATTAACGAAAGTGAGAACCCGAGGGTTTACCGCCTTGGAACGGTCAGTGGCAAAACACTGAGGGGTTTAAACTAGGTTCTAGGGTGCACCAACCTCACACCCCAACAGGTTCTCGTATCACAAAACAAGTACAAGTTATCTTGGTGAAATAACTCCAAACCACCCAACGGCTCAACAAAGTTGCATGCAAAGCACACAAACATATAAAACACAAGAAGCTAATAGCATTGCAAAGCCAAAGGTCGGATACTCAATGATCTTACCGAGACCAGAGATCCTGGAGTAAAATCAGCAAGAACACGATGACAGGGATAAAAAAATCGAATCGAGCTTCTAGGTTCTTTTAAAAAAAGATTTACCCATAAACCTTCATAAACTCTTAAACCCCTGCCACCGTCGTGCAACCAAAGAGGTGAGCATAGTGTTCAACTGTAGATGGGTTTATCACCAGGCCTGCAGAGCGCTGTAAAAATCATGTTGGTAACCTAAATTCTTTTTTTATTTACAGATGGTTTTTACGAATAACCGGGGGAAATAAACATTGAAAAAAAAACTATTCGGGATATGCACAATCGTCATGTATATCTCCATATGCACACCATTGTTTGGGATGGACAAAATTGTATTGTTTATTGGTGTAAATATTGAGTTGCGCTCAACCCGGGGCTAGGTGGCGTGGGCAGTAATTTGCATTTCCATTGAAGTCCATGAACAGACTCGATCAAAACCGAGCCTGCAATATTTTCATACTAATCGTGTTCGATGGCTTTCAAAATTCCCTTTTCTTCTATTTGAACATGCTTAAATTTATTTTGAAAATAAAAAAATGCATAACACTTATTTAGTTTAAAACGTTTTTGTTGTTGTTATTTTCACTTCCAACATGATACTTTAGATAAACAGAATTTAAAGTTTGTTTAAGGGCGGTGCATGGGTGCATGGGTGCTGCTGGCAAGAATAACGGCCTGATTGTTTTAAAAATAACCAGTATTTCCACCTGAACAAATAGTATCCACTTACGCAGTTCAATAGAACTTCGATATTTCGAACTGCCGATAATTCGAACTCTTTTCTTCGTCCCGTCGAGTTCGAATTATCGAAAGTAGATTGTACTGCTGAAAGTTTGCTAAGCATCAAGTTAACCACACATTATTATGAAGTCTATATTAATATATGCAATAACTGTGGACATCGTCTAGTGACTGATATTGAGAAGGTCCTCCGCAAACCACAGTCGTGCAAACGAGGTGCAAACGAGGTGACCGTGTATTTTCACAGAATTTAATTACGCTGTATACATGAACCTGACATTTGTAGATACCAAGTCTTTCACTTTAAGGACTGAACATTTATGAATGAATTAATGGCGAATGCGAATGCCGTAGGGTAATTATTGGACGTACACATCGATAGTTGTTTTTTGTTTTTGTTTTGACAAACATTGATTGTTTCACATTTCAATATCCAATTTTTATTCAACATAACCCCGTAAACACATTGCAGTCATTTAAACACTGAGCAGTCCCAATCAAAAGACGCTGTTTGGTACTTCCAAATAATGTTTTGCTGTCAATCAAATTTTTGTGCTGTGGGTTTATTCTTCTTGTGGATGTTAAAACAATAACAAAAGTAAACCTGAAAGCGTGATGAACAATGAACAACTTTCTGTAAATTATACTTTCCTGTGCTACTTCTCAACGAAAATATCAGCCACCACTTATCGTGTTTAATGTTTTGGTTGCAACCCAAAATCTAACTTAAATCGGTAGTAATTGGCATGCACCAAAACATATGTACAAAAATATTATTTATTTGGTGCTTGACAAACTTTGAGTAGCACATATAAGACCTTGCAAAAGTCTGTCATAAATACAAAACTGGACGAGTATTTTGTATAACATACAGTCAGGAGACATAATTGATCATCCACTTGACAAAAATGTAATTTTGTATAGAGGTTGTCTCTCTTTGGTTACATTTTTAAGTATTTAAAAAAGAGGTCACATGACATGTTTGGTATCATATGAAAGATTAATAATCACTGATGACGTCATAACATTGTATTTTAGAATATTTTAATCTGAATAAAATCATCTCCTGAAAACCGCTACGCTATCAGGATCTGACGACGAGTAACTAAAACGTGTGTTTATCACTAACCCTTTGAACCAATCAAATGGCCGCCTACAAAATCGCCAAAGTGAAAGTAGACATAGTATTTTAAAACATGGAAAGTGTTGATAGCCTGCGTAAGAGATATATATATTTAACTGAAGATATTATGTGTTTTCGCATTCATTTTTGATGTTATAACCATGATAACATCTTCAGATCATTATGCGAGCGTTATAAATCGTGCTTCCTGTGTTGACAATTTCTCTAAAATAGTAATCGGGGAAAACCGCTAACGCTTATGTACGGTGTATGCGGGTGGTCATCAGATCTAGCATTAACATTTTGTTAGATCTGACTTTGGTGAGATTGAGAATATTTATGGCAGACATAACCATGGCTCCAAAGAGAAAAGAAACTAGCACTGAGTAAAGAGAACTTGTAACTAAATGTCATAAAAAGGAAATTCTCAGTACAAAATTGCTAAAATATTTGGAATACCTAAAGCTACTGTGCAGAGTATTTTAAAGAAATTTAAGCGGCATGGAATGACAGAAAACATGCCAGGTAGAGGGAGGAAGTGTTTGTTTACAAAAAGGGATGAAAACAAACTTTCTCGGACTGTAAAACAGAACGGAAGAAAGTCTTTGCAGTACGTTACTACCATAGTGAATGAGGGTAAGCATTATACAAAGACCAATCAGAGAAAATTATCCAGCATGGGATTTAAACGATGCGCTGTTAAGAAGATAGATAAAAGAAGCGAGTATCCTAGTGCCAAGAAAGAATGGTCTTGGGAAGAAGAATGGTGTAAGTGGATATTCTCTGATAAATCACAGATAGTTATTGGGTCTGATAATCAGGTGTATATCTAGCGCAAGATGATGAAGTAAACAAACCCCATCTGATTTGCCCCACCCACCAGAGGCGCCTTAGTGTTATGATCAGGGTGTGTGTTTCTTTTCATGGGATTGGAACTTTAACACATGTGGACGGTAAAATTGACTCCAGAAAAAAACATTAACATATTGGATGAACATTTATGGCCAGTAATAGCTCAACATTTTCCAAATGATGATTACATATTCATGGACGACAATGCCCCAGTTCACCGTGCCCATAATGTAAAGACTTAAAAAAAATAACAATATTCATTGCACTGAGTGGCCAGCACAGTCACCAGATATGAACATCATTAAAAATATTTGGCTTCATTTAAAAAGAACGATAAAATCCCAGTCCGTAATCCTCACCACCCGAGAACAACTCATCAACGCCATTAGACAAGCGTGGGAAAATATCCCCTTACAACTTGTACAGTCACTCTACGATACGATTCCTGTCCGAATACAAGAAGTAATAAGAATGAAAGGAATTCTTACAAAGTTTGAAGGTAATAATATTGTTGCAACGCTTGCAACAATGTTGAGCCGATGGGTGGGTTGGAGTTATTTCACCAAGACAACTTGTACTTGTTTTGTGATACGAGAACCTGTTGGGGCAAGTGTGAGGTTGGTGCACCCTAGAACCTGGTTTAAACCCCCAGTGGCAATTTGCTTTGCCACTGACCGTTCAAATTAAGGCGGTATCCCCAATCTCTCTCTCTCTCTCTCTCTCTCTCTCTCTCTCTCTCTCTCTCTCTCTCTCTCTCTCTCTCTCTCTCTCTCTCTCTCTCTCTCTCTCTTCTTTTTCGCTGCGTGGGGAGGCTGTGTTTTGTGAGTGTAGCGATTCCTGATATGCATATATTTCTTTTTTTGAATTATTCGTTTTGTTTTGCTTTATTCATATGGAAACGGTGACGTCTGGATGATCAATTATGTCCCATGACTGTAGCAACGCGGCTGTCTCAAATTATTATTATAACAGGCTTTCTTGTTTGTACTTGTTTGTTGATACGAAAACCTGTTGGGGCAAGTGTGAGGTTGGCGCATCCTAGAACCTGGTTTTAATTCCTGATATGCATAAATATCACTTATTTCTCAAATAAAGGAATGAGTGAAACAAACAGGGAACCAAGCAATCGGCGAGGGGAAAGGAGTGAACCGTTTAGACATCGCTATCATGACGTCAATCCTATTCGAGTATATGATGACGTCATTGATGACGACGTCATAGATAACGTCACATCAAGCAAACTAGTGCATACAGGAAAAAGAGTCTGCAATTAGATTTTTGTGTTTTTTTTTTCCTCACCATGTCCAATTAAGAAATTTATACTACGAGATTGATTTTTCACCTTGTTTTATACTATACAATTTTAATATACCATTTTCTATTTTGGGTTCAACAGAAAATTCACTATTAATTTTTGATAAAATATACCAAAACGTAAGCATGTTTACACATTAAGACGTTACTTTCGTCTATAAAGACCGACATTAAATTTTATTTTCTTTGAAGTGAGACTGAAACTATATTTTATTAAGATAATTCAGTAAAGTCTTCTTAGTGAAGATCATAGCTTTAGTTTTTGCTTTTTTGTGAATATTCATCCAAGCCAAAATTGAACTATAACGTATCAGCCCTTTGTGATTTGGGGAACAGGTTGCTGACCTGAGGGAATGTCTGCGCAAGTAATACAAGTAAGTAAAGTCATATTTTGTGCCAAAGCGTTAGACCAGTGCTAAATATCTTAACAGTTATTTCAAAAAGATTGACGTACCTTACAAGGTGCCGTGTATCAAAATTTCCTTGTCATTTACATTCTCTTAAACCTGTAATGAAAGAGTTATTCGATTTAATGTGAATAATATATGGAAATAATTATGTTAAGGTGGAAGATTTGATGTGGGTTTGTGAGATCGTAATTGCATAAAAGTGATAGAGCCTATAAATGTTCATTTTCATGCTAAAGTCAAAATAAAAGAGAAATATGCAGCAATTTCTTACCTTGAAAACAGATCCCACTTTTGAAAACAAATGAAGACCGTCCATATCAAGGTCAACAGTGTCGTAGAAAAAAAATCCTTAAACAACAGTAGAAATGTTCAAAAACAGCACTCTCCAAGTGACTGTACTAAAAATTTTACATCCATATTTGTTCACAAGTTAATAAAGTAGAACATCCCATAATGCTAATATATGGTGTACAATACAGGAGATTACTTTTGAAGCTTCTATTAACATTCCAAATAATAATAATTACTAAATAAAATGTATATTCTACTAGTATTAGAATTGCTTTGAACTGTTTGAGAATGACAGCTGTTTCACAATTCGTGAAATTAGCAACACAGTTTGTCGTAGTTTTGTGACTGTGTACCGTAGTATTCAAACACTTAACACGAGTATCTTTAAAATGAAAAATTTGTAACCAAATGTTCGAAATCTATGCTGCTCTAAACATGTCGGTTATGAAGTCCTGATGATGTTGGGCTAAATACATGTTACTGACAGTGCTGTTTAAAAATTTACAATATTTTGAAACAGTTCAGTGTGTAAGACATTTGTGGAATACCTAAAGTATTATATTGCACACATTATGAAGGCGAGGTTTTAAATAAAGAAACGACAGCCCTTTTCCGAGGCAATTACTTATGTCTTTGAATATTCACATTTAAACAATTCATACAAACTTATATACGTATACACATACTTATTTATAATTACATTATATTTGTTTATTTTTACTATTTGTGTTATTATTTGTCTCCTTGCACGTTTCAATAACACTCCTTATTGTAAAATACATTTCATTTAGTCATAAATATTTCATGTGTTAACAGAAAAGTAATACCTTCACGTCGAAAGGCAGATAATTCGACAATGCATTTAAGTTATGTCATATATTGTACACGATAACTTGCATTTTGAGAAACTGGTAAACAAACATAAATGTCAAATTAGTGTGAAGTCGCTTTGCAACTGTCGTTTTTGTACATTTCTTCTATTGCCTAGTGGATAATATTCTAAGACATTGTTTTCCTTATTATGGACTGTCTTCCTGTGGCAGTAATTGCTGACTATAGCGGAAGTATAGAAGGTTTAGACTCCCACAGAAAGTCTGTTTTCAAACGTAAGAAATTCCTATAAATTTTACTTATATTTTGTTTTTCGCATGACAATAAACACTCATGTGTTATATAGAAGATATGTGAAGTCAAAAGAACTTTTTATGAAATTACGAGTTCACACACCCAACACACTTTACCTCTTTGATAACTCCTTAAAAATTGCATAATTATAGTGTAAAATAAGATCGCAAATTACCTCATTATGGTTTATTTTCGCAAACATAATGTTTTCGCTATTTTCGCGAAAGTCGGGAATTCGCTAAAATAATAAACGCCAAAAGTTCCCAACTTAACTTTCGCGAAGTTCACTATATTGCTTTACTGTATGGTACGCTTGATTAAAACTGTCGTTACTATTTCTTTATTTTCATGGTTAATCGAGTATATCCCATATTGCACAAATTTAGTAAACTCTTCAAGAAATCAAGATTTAATAGAAGCTATATAATTTTCAACGAAATTTAAAGACCAAATTTTTTTTAGCTTTATCGATATATATTTTGAAAGAATTATTTTGATAGTCTTATAATGTGAATATATCAATACACTGTGTATAAAGAAATTTGTTTAAACATATTTTATACCCCCCCCCCCCCAAATAGCAATTGGGTTGGTCCACAATTAGGGCCTTACAGTGGACTTACAAATTTATCTTGGCATATAGTATTTAATAAACAATAACGCTTTTTAATGCTTTTACACACAAACTGGTTATTTTTTGTATAAACTATGAATAAACTTCCTCCTGTGAAATGATGAGATGTTGTATATTTTAACTAGTTTGAGGCGCGAATCTCTTAGTTTCTTTCAAGTTGATAAACTTATGAAATTCTTTAAAAATGCAAGTATTGTCCATATCAGACAGTTGTTGATTTCCACATAATAATGTATTATTATAAGATTAAGTGGCTGATAACTACGAGAGTCACGAAAGCGAACAATTCTCCGGTTTACATACAGTCTGCAATAAAAAAATAATGTTCCGCATTTTCTTCCTCGTGTCAGCAAGCACATTCACTAGTTTGTCTAATATGGTTGAGACAATGATCAGAGTTAAAGTAACTACAACCATTATAAAGTAATTCGTACACTATGGTATGGTGCGCGCCAAGGGAAGCGGTATCTCCGGTAACATTTTTTGACATGTCATTTGTTACTATATTTGAAAAGAACTTACAATTATATATTTTTTTCATAACTAAATTAAATATTTGATTTCGTTACACATTTAACTTCTGAAATGGGGCACGTCACGGGAAAAGGTACCTTCGGTCATTTTTTGTGTCATTTTCGTTGTTACTATATTTAGAAAGAACTTTCAAATTTCTATTATTTTCTCATATCAAAACAGTGATTTCGTTAAACGTTTTGACAATAAAATGGTATTTTTAACGCGAATTGCATAATAATTAATGTCGTCTGCTCAACTTTATGACGTCATTTCAAGGTCTGACGTCAACTGTCCGAAGGTACCTTTTCCCGTGGCGCGCCCCAAATGTTGATTTTAACGCGAAATGCATAATAAGCATTGTCGTCTGCCAATAATTTCTATGATTGACGTCAGCTGACCGAAGAGACCATTTCCCGTGACGCGACTCATACTATTTTGCTTTTAGCAAAAACTATGAATTCGTATTTATAGTAATGCAGTCATAATGAGGTTTTCGGCTACTGTTAGATTGTATTATCATGTAGAACCTTTTTTACGAGCAAAAGTTAGTGAATCTAAAGAAAATTCTAAAAGATCTAAGGGTAGCTGCCAGCTATACACGATGGAAATAAAGAAAAAGTTCGCCAAGGACTTAGTAAACGTATCAATTTATTTTTGAATCAATTAATATGCAGCAGTATTTTCCAATTATTTTCGAACATTAATTCTCATGATGTTGTATGTCTGATTTTGTTTTTTTTAATCAATTTGTTATAAAACTTATTTCGATTATTATAAACGTTTCATTTACTTGTAGGCTTGTATAACTAAAAGTTGTGTTCCGCCGAACACATGTGTCGCCTGCTTGCAAAAAGTTGAAATGTTGACCTATGTTAATCATATATATGACAAGATTCAAGTTGCACTGTAATACTACACAATTACTTATTTTTATTGATCAGTTATTTTCTTTATTGTATAATCCAGTTATAAGCAAAATTATGTTTCAGGTTAAAATCATTCAAAGGAGCACAACTCAAAACAAATAAAATTTCATTAACACAGATGCAATATATCAAGCATTGTGTCAAAAGATCAAATAGTTTCCAAGTTAAAAGCAAATTAAGTTTTAGGTTCAAGTTAATTGAACATGTTGAACATGTTGAAAGGGGCATGACTAATAAGTTCATCATTCTAAGTGTCACAAATGGCTTTGTAAATGCAGATGACATATTTCAAATATTAAGTAAACATGACAAGTACTTTCAATGTTATATAGGCAACGTGAAGTGCTATATTAATTTAAGTCATTTAAATGGGGCATAAGTTGGATAACAGGAGTTATCATTCTTGTTGTCAAAAATGAATGTGTTCATGAAGATGATATAATTATATGGAATATTATAAAAGTATGCATTCTGTGGGTTTGTATTTGTCGAGTTGGGTATGTAAACAATATCACGCGAGACCGAAGGCAACGTTCCTTTTATTATATACCCTTATTTCACTTCCAACTAAAACGACGGTTATCATTCTCGTTGTCACAGATGGCTTCTTCATACAGATGATATATTCCAAGAATTACGTTAATACGAAAAGTACTTTCAAAGTTATAAGCAATATTAAGTTTCAGTTATTAAAAGTCATTTGAAAGGGGCATACCTAAAATAGTAAAACAGGAGTTACCATTCTTGTTGTCCGATATGACTCTGTTCATGCAGCTTATATATTCCAGTCACTTCCAATCACTTACTAACAGGACAAATAATTTCAAAGTTATAGGCCGTCTTTTAGTTCCATATTAATTTTGTCATTTAAAACAACTCACAAAATAGTGAAACAGGGGTTATCATTCTTGTTGTCACAGATGGCTTTGTTCATGCAAGTGATATATATTCCAATTATTCAGTAAATAGGACAAAATAATTTAAAAGTTAAAGGCAACATGAAGTTCCATATTAAAATTATTTTAAAGGGGTATATCTAAAAGAATAGTGAAACAGGAGTTATTATTCTTTTTGTCAAAGATGGCTTAGTTCATGCAAATGATATATTCCAATTATTTATTTAATAGGATAAAACTTTCAATATTACAGGCATCATTAAGTTTCAAAACCAAATCATTTGAAAGAGACATAACTCAAATATTACTGAAACAGGAGTTATCATTCTCGTTGTTACAGATAGGACAAGTACTTTCAAAGTTATAGGCAACATTAAAAGTTGGGGGACTACCGGACGACGGCACTGCCGAAGACGACGTCGCCGGACAATAGGATCCCTATGTGTCTACCTCCTATCGCAGGCGACACAAAATTACACAGTTGCCCAGCCGCGCAGTTGTATCTTTCCTAGTATCCATTGTATGTCCATTTAAAGTTCCACTGCAAATAGTGCTTCATATTTACCAATGGTGATAAATAGAATACCCACTTTCCTCATAAATTTTAGATCAAAATTTTTTAAATTTAGTTTTAAAAATGTCACCATAAAAAGTATTATTGCAATATCTGTTTTTCTCACACTATTTCACAAATAAATTTTAACTATATTTTTAAAAATTCTTCGCTCGTACATACATTTTGACCAACATAATTCACAAATTCATATGTCGTCATTTGTTGTTTCTGTCTATATTTTTATCGTCGTGCACAGACCCTGGTCTAAACAGGCATGGCACAAAACAAATCCCCAGGTGCACAACTACCCATGATGGTCAACGTGTCTGTAAGTTTCATGACTGTGATCCCTATACTTTTGGACTTACATGCTGAATGCATTACATCGTAATGCATAGGGGCCATAACTCCTGTGTAAACAGGTGTCGCCTAAAACCAAAATCCCAGTTGCACAACTACACATGATGGTCAACATTGTTGTAAAAGTTTCATAAGTGTTACTCTTATACTAACGGACTTACATGCGACACAAGATTACATGCTGAATGCATTGTATCGAAATGCATAAGGGCCATAACTCTGGACTTAATTGGCGTGACCCAAAACAAAACCCCAGGTCCCAGGTGCACAACAACAGACAATGGTCAACATACTTGTAAAGTTTCATGACTGTGACTCATATACTTTTGGACTTACATGCGACACAAGATAACATACTGAATGCACTATATTGAAATGCATAATGGACCATAACTCAGGTCATAAACATACCGGTAAAATTTCATGATTGCGGCTCTTATGCTTTTTGAGTTATGTGTTACACAAATTCCGGACGGACGGAAAGACGCACCGCTGACGGACGGAGGAAGGGAAGGAAGGACAGACAAGGGCAAACCTTTCAAAGTAGGGGCATAAAAATGACATGAAGCCGCCTCCATATTTTTATGAAGCCTGTGAAGTCATAACACATTTCCGCGGAAGACATTGTCATGTCAAAAAAGAAATAAACATTTTTATGACCATTTTTTCCTGCGGGAAATCAACAAGTGGATGAAAGAGGGCCAGAATCAGTGAGCTATAATGTAATTTTTATAAATATTTCATTGTTGAAACAGTTTTACCAATTTTCGTCTAAAAAAGTCACACTTTCGTTTTTGATTCGCCTGTAAACCGACGACCTCGGACCCGTGGGGCCCAGCTCAGCATTTGGCCCTTGAGGTAGAATAATTAACAAGAGCACCGCGAAGCGGGGTAATATACGACCGAAGAGAGATGTATCAGAGAATGTGAGCCAAATTTAGACTTTTGAAGCACAAAGGACAGGATCAAGCATCAAATTGAACCAATAAAAAAGATTGAAGTAATTTAAAAAACTAAGTCAACACTACGAAAATATTACCCAGGTACAAATATGTAAAAAAAAACAACAACAAAAGAATGGAGGTACCATCCATGATGTACCACTGAAAAGTGTTCTCGGGTTTTCCGTAATGCAAATGATAAAAGTTGCTATTGCAAAATATGCTACTGATACTAACATACAAGGGAAGTAGTAAATAAAAAAGTAAGCAAACAAAAAAAGGATCTCCCAAAATAAAAACAAGTGCACTGCAATCAAGAGCCAATGCCGAGCAATAAAAACAAAGTCATATGACACTTGAATTCTAAGTCTGACCTTGACCTTGAAGCAAGCCATCCCTAACATAACTTCTGCACGTCGTCACAATGTCGTTAACATTGTTGTCAGGTTTCTTCGAAATCCCCTAAGGGTTCAGGGTGTAATGGAAATAAAGTCATATGACCTTTGACCCATAATTCTGACCTTGACCTTGGCCAAGCTTCTGCACGTCGTCTCAATGTGGTAAACATTTTGTCAGGTTTCTTCAAAATCTTTCAAGGGGTTCAAGAGTTACAGAGCGGAAGGGAAACAATCACACGATCTTTCATCCCATATCTGACCTTGACCTTGAACCTAGCCATCCTGAACACGCTTCTGCACGTTGTCTCAATGTGGTTAACATTTGTGTCAGGCTTCTTCAAAACCCTTTAAGGGGTTCAAGAATTACAAAGCAGAAGGGAAACAAAGTCATATGACATTTGACCCCTAAGCCTGACCTTTACCTTTAAGAGAGCCATCTGAACGTCGTCTCAAGGTGGTAAACATTTGTGTCAAGTTTCTTTGAAATCCTTTAATGGGTTCAAGAGTTACCGAGAGAAAGGGAAACAAAGTCATATGACCTTTGACCCCTTCGTATAACCTTGATCTTGAAGAGAGCTATCCTGAACATTGCGTCTGCACGTCGTCTCAATGTGTCAGGTTTCTTCGAAATCCTTCAAGGGGTTCCAGAGTTAAAGAGCGGAAGGGAAACAATATCATGTGATCCCTAAATCTTTCTTGACCTTGAACCGGGCCATCCTGAACATGGCTTCTGCACGTTGTCTCATTGTGGTAAACATTTGTGTCAGGTTTCTTCGAAATCCTTCAAGGGGTTCAAATGTTAAGAGCGGAAGGGAAATTGTAAACGATAGACGGACGGATAGATAGACACCGAGGCGATAACAAAATACGTCCCTTCGGGCGTATAAATAAGGAATTGTGACATGTTTAAAAATTGGTGTTTTCATCATGAAGGGATGGGACACCGGCCCGTCCCCCCCCCCTCCAAGGAAAACAATGCGGCCGCTAGGTCATTATTTAGATGTAAGGAGGACCAGGACCAACCTAGCGATAGTAACCCGGATCACCAAACTTGTCATGCGGCACTCCAAGAGCCCTTTCCAGCCAAAAGTAACAACTCAATGGGTTTTGCCTTTTATTAATGAGCAATTGGCTGAAAACGCAAATCCTATTGGTTCAGTGTTTAGCACCCCTTATGTTACAAACAGAACCCCGCCAGCATCTAGTAGAAATCACCCAGGGGTGGAGCCAGTCGGACTTTATAGCCTAAGAGATAGGGTTAGTAGATCCAGTACACACCCAGCAACAAACCCAGGTAACGTCAGACCGTAGGGCAGTCCGGGTGGATTTGCCACCTTTGGCTGTAGACCCCAGCCTAGTGGTCAGGATAACCTAGGAGAATATTGTAGTAAATGTACACTCATCAATTAATTGTTTCATGGAGCCTAGGCAGTGCAGGCCCCAGGATGAGTGTCCGGCAGCCCCTAGCAATGGTGGATCCTGGGGTGAGGATACCACAGGGAAAAGTAAGTAGTGTAAGATCAGGGTTTAGAAGGGTTTAGTAGATCTAGCAATCTGGTAGTTGGGGCTTAGGCTGATTGTTTATCAGGCAGGTATGTAGACCCTGATTGGTGTAGACCTCGGGATGGACCCAAATGTGATATGCGAAGGGGTAATGGTACAAGCTTTCGGTATAAACGACGCCTGCATATTCAATATACCCAGCCGTGCGATTCACCTTTCTAAACAATCTGGGTACATAGTTGAGGTATCAGGGGTGACCATTGGGTTTTGAGAGGGTGGGGTTCCGCATTAGGGATGCCCTACCTAACCAGCCATTCAAACGGGGGGGGGGGGGGGGGGGGTCAACTACCAAAAACGATCCAATTTGATGGCAGTTCTAGTTGGTAGGTTTTTATAAGAAATTTGAGAAATTTGCCGGGGAAAGCGCCTGGACAGCAATGTTAAGATCAACTGTGCTGGGCGGTCACCGGCAAAGCAGCAGACCGTCTGGCTTTATTATTAAAACAAACTGGCATGTGTTACGCCTCTCTTATCGAGCGGTTGGAGAAGCGGTATGGGTATAATGATCTCCGAGAGACGTCCTACCTGTGTTTGCCGTTCAGAATGAAAGGGAGCCGCTTGAGGAGTGGGCGGAACGGATGTTGAAATTGGCATTTCCCCACCTTCCGAAAATCTTTGTGGAGTCTCAAGCAATTTAAGTTAAAATTGTATAAAATTAAATATTTACATTCCTATTGATTTCTTCGTTTTAAAAAATTCGGTTCATTTTGCATGAACCGCATGACCCGTAATGACGTCAGTAACGTCATGGCTGTAACTATTGAAAACTCCCACGTATTACTCCCCCTTTTCACTTAATACTAATTTTTGAAAGCGTTCGACTTAAGTTTATGTAAAGAAAAAAATGAATAAAATGTAAATATAAGTAATGATTCTTATTTTGGTGCGGTTCATGCAGATTGGAAGTGCACGCGAGAGCTGGCAAATTTACCATAAAGCGCTAGCGCGCTTTATGGATTTGCCAGCTCTCGCGTGCACGTCCAATCTGCATGAACCGCACCAAAATAAGAATCATTCCTTAAATGTTACCAGCGTAATCAGCGGTTAAAGAGGCGGCGGACCTTACCAAGCACAGATTCACCTCGGGCTTTGAGGGGGCCAAACCGGCCCGTGAGTCTGAAACCAGTCGTGAGGGTGGCCTGGCCCCTGAAAGGTAAGGGGAGGAGCCCCTCGACTGAGTCTGGAGTCAAAAGAAATCCACAATGACGCCCCGTAGTAACAACTGGGGCGAAAGTCAAACGGTTACGGTTTTCCGTATGGACAAACTTTTTTCTCTCCCTTTACCGCGATGGACAATGGTACGTTTGTGTAATCACAATGGTACGATCGCACGATGATGATAACGCGACAGTTATATGTCGGATCACGTTAAGTCAGGTGCAGGATTTGAACCATTGTCAACCATGACAAGTGAAAGCCCTGCAAAAATTGGCAGCTCCCTCGCTGGGTCCTGGAAACCCTAAAATCAGATTGTGGATAAAAGGAATCGGAGGGGGGCACCGAAACTTATTGCATATATTATGTAGACAGCCCTACTCTAGCAGAATCATGATCCAGTGCGATCATTGTAAAGAATGGTATCACGGAGATTTTTTATCATTACTCCTGGAGAGGCTATTAGCCTGAACCGCTACAAGTATGACCGCTACAAGTATTAGTTCATTCAGGTAGTCAAGCTCGCGAGTGCTTTTGTTATTGTGTATCTTTATTTTGTGATTTTTACTTTCGGTTGAACTCGCGGGTATTTTTAGTTATCTATTATTTATTTTTCAGTTATGTCTGAATCAGTCAATAGACACGATAAAGAAGCACGAGCTTCTTGACGGGATCCTCGACCCGACGGTTGGGGACGTCGGGGAGGTCTAGGGGCTAGGGAAGGGTTCTCATCCAGGGACACGTAACCTGGGCGGGTTGTTCCTGGATCCCGCGGTAATGGAGTGGGCGGCTGCCAAGCACTCGAGTGGTTCGATGCCATATGTCCAATGGCCTCGGGTGGGGGTGAAGTTGGGGTAAACAATGCATCCGACTCAAGGTCGAGGTGTTGATCATCCTCCTCTTCTTGGGATTCGGTGTGCCGGAAAAGAGGCCCAAAGTTATTGAAAGAGCGACCGTGCCCTTTCCCGGGATGGTAATCAGATAAACCTGTCGGGACTGATTCCTTTCTATGCCCCTTTGTATATTGGGGCTTTCCAGGACGGGGAACGGTTGGAAAGGGTCATGGGTTTCAGGTCTTTCCCCTTGCCTCTTGATTGCTTGCTCACCCCGAGTCAGCAGGCCAAGTTCTTGGGGCGTTGGGTGATGAGACGCAAATCCCGAGGGCGGAGGGGTCGCGTGGTGAAGAGAGGGGACATTCAGGGATGACACGGGGCGGGCAGAACGCCGTCCAGGTACTCTCGGAGCGGTTCCCAGGCAGAGAATTGATGGACCGGGGTTGCCCTCCGGGCGAGCCACGGGGCGGGTTGAAGCCCAGTGTTGATCCCGACGTGCAGCGAAGGCTCTCGTCGGGATGAACGCAAAAGGGCTCCGTGGGGGGGGGGGGGGACAGAGACCCGTCGCGGACCCCAAGGTAGTGGTCAGGGTGATGGTGGTTGTAATGGGTCGCGCCCTCGTTCCCGGTCTCGCCCGTGACAGTCGGTCCAGTTGGCGACCTGAGAAGAATCCTCCATCTTTTAGGGTAGCCCGTGGATTGCCACCGTTCAGTGCAATTGTACTGTTTCGGTGGTACCCCTGAGCTAGTGGCACCATGGGTTCGGTATTTCCCGAACACATTCTTCTCCTATACGGCTCAGAGAGCGGGGTTGGTTGCTGTGCCAGACAATCCCCCCTTGATGGAGTCAAACACCCCTTATTTCCCTCCTGTTGGAGGAAGAGTTGGGGCGCCCCACCTCCGTAACAGTATCCTGGGCTCAATGGCCAAGGTGCGGGGCACCATAGTCAGTTAGTTGGCCAACGAGGTCAGGGCAACTCGCTGAGGCTGTTTAACTACGCATTTTACCTGTCACGACGGTAGTTTTAACTTTTTATTTTGAATTAAAGTAATGGTTAGGTAACCATAGAAATGCATGTTGTTTATAATTTTTTATGTAGTCAATTTAAGTTAATTTGCTTTCCGAGTTAAAGAAACCATGAAATTAATCCGTCTGTGAGTTTCGTTGTTAAGGGACGGGTTAGGTCTGTTACTTTATTTGCCAAATAATATGGGGCTGAAAAAAGGATGTTAAATTAACAGCTAATTATCTATTCGTCTTATTATATAAATTGCCCCGGTTTAGACAAACCTTTGCTAACCTGTCATGTTTGATCTTTAGTGTGGTTCCCTGCATTAGCCGCACGTTTCCCGGATGGACCTTTTCTCGTGAGGCATGACGGGCAGGAAGGCGGCTTGTCCGTGAGAAAATCTGTAGCTGGCAACACCCCGGAAGGCCGTGTATTGCTCCCGAGCGAGGGAAATCTCCTTCCTCGGGGAAGCACTGGCGACCGTGCAGGAGTCCAGCATCTCGTCTTAGTTTTGGGATTACAACGGTCTTAGGTGAATCCCCAACCAACTGGGTCACTAAGGGGAGCCCAGAGCACCCTAGCTATCGTGGCTGGGCCATACCCACTGATTTCGCGTGAGAGGTTCGGGGTCATGAGAATGTCCTGGGTGTAAAGGATAGGTCAAACTAGTTGGAGGCCAAATAGGGGTCGTTTCAGGCCGTGACCAATCCAGCACCAACTAATCCAAGGAGATGGGTGGGGGGCTTGTTAAATAAAATAGGAAGGAGTGTGGCAGCGACAGAGACTGACGGACCGAACTGGACCAGACCGTCTGGCTCCAAGTTTCAGCTAAACAGTGGGAAGATGACCACGTGACTGACGCATATCGTCATTCCAACTTCTGCATCTGAACTGATCAATCACGTCTACATCTTTCGAATATTTCAAGCAAATTGTGTTAATATCAAACAATGTAAATTAATTGTTTTGAGAAAAGATGCAGATCATAAAACATGATCTGAAATACAGACATTCATGAAATTGAAATGTTTTACACAGTCTGGTCGCTGCTCCACTTGATTTTTGAAAATACTTTTTAATTTGACCTTTTTTGACATGTATTTTCATGTGACATGACTTGTTAGTTTCAATTTGTTTGTTGTTCGAGAGATTATCACTGGCTTCACTACATAGCTATATAAGATACCTTGATTTTATTTACAAGGCACCAAATAATTTATAAACATTGTGCCAGGACATTTACTTTCTCAGTAGATCTCTGTTAAAATGTTGTTGTTTTTTTTATCATCGGTTTCAGCTCAGAAAGAAACTTTGTCTTGATTGAAAATTACATCTAAAACGGCATGTCTTAAGTAACTTTTTCAGCATTTTTTTCTCTTTAAAATATACATTTAATAATTTTCACTTCCGTGTTTTTCAGTTGTTGTTGTTATTGTCAGGCATAGTCTAAAATCAGGGTCGGACCTTTTCACTGCAGACTGTTACACACTGTGCATTAAAAGTACTACAGATTCATATATTTGATTTAATTTGAGAATGCTATCAAAATATGCGATGTATGATTGAAATTAAATTATTTATATACAAATGTGAGGAACGGATAAACGTGGCACAAAAGACGATTGGAAATCATTGAAAACAACACAATATAGTTTTAATTGTTGGCATTTAATTTTTAGCTGCAGAAACTTTTAATTGTAGCATTTTGATTTTGATTTAATGTTGGTCTCAATGTATAAGCAATGGGCATTGTACATTCCTTATAAAACTGTACAAGGTTTATATTAAGATTCAGACAAACAAACTAAATAGGATTTCTACCTAATTTGCTAGGTATAATGCTGATCAGCAATATCCTAACATCATTTCCAGTCTATGCTTTTTCGCTCGCAGCCATAAATGGAACTCGACAGGACTTGAAGCCGCAAAATGTTCAATGTATACATGCAATGGATTAGTATAGATCGCGAAAAATATTGGAACGTTATAATCATGCCATTTATATAAAAAAATTACCTGATTAACGTGCGAAAATACTATGTATATAAAGATGTCCTTTTATTTACAAAATATTAATTGCACGTCTAAATCATTTTTATCGCAGACTGCGTTAAAATGAAAATGTTTGACAAAGTACCTTTAATCTACTAAATATAGGACGTAATAATAGGCTCTAACCGGACAATCCACTTTCGGTTGCGGTCACTAGTACCTTTAACCTATTAAATATAAGACGTAGTAAAAGGCTCTTACTGGACAATCTATTTTCGGTTTCGGTCGCATAATATATTTTTTAAGAATTTCATCCTGTTTGGTATAATTAGTAGGATGAGCACTGTTTACAAATTTTTAACTCTGATCAAACCAATATTGCTTTACAATTTTTATACACTACAAGATGAAAATACAATTAATGAGTCAAAATTTACATGTAAATGTCACGTAACTTCGTTGAGGCATATGAGTAAAATTTGTAGAAAATAATAACGCAAAAATAAATACAATTGATAAAACCATAAGTACTTCTCCGGACATTATGTCACATGAAAATCTCAAGCAGCATACAGATATAAAAAGTGAAACATGCCTATGCGACATTACCACACACAGAAATAACAGCCTCTTTAAGTAGCCAAAACGTAGAGAGGAAAAGGAAGCACGTAATAATAAAAAGATCAGTTTCAAAGAACCTGATGGGTTACCGCCATATAACGGTGTGTGACAGTGGAAGCAATTTGGCCATGTGGTTTAAACCAGGTTGGGCAGTTGACGTCATTCTTTTTTTTTCGTTAATTGTTTGTAGTGCCTTTTTATAAACTGGTTATAATATAAACATATGTTCTCTTTTTTATTCATTTGTGTGAAATACGTTTTACTTGGACATCCGAAATACACATTATACCAAGTACCATGATTTATTAAACCTGCATTAAATTGTAATAAATATTTATCTTTTCCTTAATTGCCTGATGTTCTTTTCATTATACAAGTTTTAATAAAGTAATAATAGCTTTAACTGCTCAAAATGCAAGAAAAATCGTTATTTCATTTTGACACCTTATAACTTTCAAAATATACATTGTAGTAGCAAATCAGAACTACATTTAAAAAAAAAAGGATTGTATTATTATCATAAGCAAACTTACGCTTTGAAAATCTGAAGAACAAACAGTAGCCAGCGCTACATCCTGAACAATAATTAGTTATATACGTTTATGCACTTCATATGAACAACTAATTCTGATGTGCGCACCACTTCGTCCGTTGTTTTATACTGTCCGCCACGTCACTGGTTCCTTGCCAACAATCTGACTTCTAGGAAAGAAACTATGATTTATTTAGTCCTAATGCAGTGGCGGATCGAAATACGTGACTAACATGGGTTGTCTTCCTGAGCATATTTAATGTCAGGTGAAGAAATGTGCGATTGTAATACAAAAATTTTATTTATATTACAAAAAATTATATATCCATTCTTTATTATTATGTATATATCAGAAATTTAGCGGATCACATGCTTTCACTCTCTACGCCTAAGCATAAGCGGGGATTTTCCTTTTGAAAATCAGCGTTAGAAGTAATCGTTAGGCAAGTCCTTAACTCGTTATTTGTTTAAGGGACCTACAGCGGTGTACTGTTAAAATTGAAAATTGATCTTTGATTTTGTACCAAAGGATTGGGGCAAACGAGTGAAGGGTGATTGTTTTGCTAGAATGTGCTAAAATGTAGATGTGCTACATGTGCTAGAATTGTGTGTTTACTATGAAACATAAATATTAATAGTGCTCGAATTTGTTTTGGTTTTTACAAAATAGTCAACACCTAAATTACCATGATATAATTATGGGTATGTACAAAATTAACTGTCAAACAGAAAGTTGTTTTACATGTCATGTAGCTATATAATGGCCCGTACAGAAAATAGTTTAGGAAGCTAGTTATGCAATTGTGTTTTTTTGGGTGGAACAACAAGACAATGGTTTTTATTTGGGTGGAACAACAAGACAATGGTTTTTATTTGGGTGGAACAACAAGACAATGGTTTTTATTTGGGTGGAACAACAAGACAATGGTTTTTATTTGGGTGGAACAACAAGACAATGGTTTTTATTTGGGTGGAACAACAAGACAATGGTTTTTTTCTGCTAAAGTTCATTTTGAAGCATTATAAGGAGTATGTCACCCAATAAATCAGTGCTTATTATATTATATATTAAGATTTAAATTATAATTTTATTTGTTATGTCTTAGTATGATACGTTTAATTTACGTCCTGAATTAAAATAAAATGGAAAACGAACTATATTTGTTCACTGTTAAATGTTCGACGAAATATATTCATCAGTTCGACCTTTAAAATGAAGACAATTTTTAGTCACGCAACATTATGCAAACAAATACTGAAATCGCTTTGGTCTAAAATTGAAATGTTACCATTGTTTAAACATATATCCTGTTCGTACTTGTTACCAACTCACCGATTTGTTGTTGACGCTTTATTATGGTCGTTTTTATTGATAAAAAATTTGCTTAAATATACTCGTGAACAAAAGTCTTGTCCGGAATGGTTTTCTATAATATCTTTTGAAAGCGTGAAATCTAAATTCCACATTGCTCTACAGACATGAATTTGGTATCAATAGAAAAAGAGGACGTTTTATGCATTAATGAAAAAAGATTTTCAAGAATTTGAGCCACTACTGCCGGTAGTGTGTTGAAAATTGGCATGCAAAAAGTTTCAATTTTCCTACCGGACAAGACTTTTGTCCATTAGCATACATTTAGTGTGGCCTTAAATAACACTCCCTCAACGATTCAGGATACAAGATTTACAATATACGATTGCAATCAATATTTTCTTGTTGCCCGGTTGAAAATAACTTTGTGATTTGTTGAACTAAAATATCGATTCCCTAAAAAGGTGTTTTAAAATAATTTTGCATCTCTTTTACATTTTTAAGTCGATTTAAATGTTAATAAATAGTTCAAAATAAAGTAAAAAGTACTTGTATAATGTCCTTCGTCTTTTCATATTGGGCACAGGCTTCGACCACATTAATTTAAAGAATTTTCTTTGTATAAATGTTTGCTGAATTCATGGTCAAAATTTGATTTTGGTCGAGAAGTGTGCCCTTATCGAAATCCTCTAAAATCTGCTATGAAAATAGAAAAATATGAATTTTTGCACATTTTCCTCATTTGTAGCAATTTTGATGGTCCCTTGTCAAACTCCTTAAGCAGTTATCAATATAAAGTTTTAAGATATGAAAAGTATAACCATTTATGTATTGAAAGGCATAAAAATTGAAGATATGTAACGAAATTTAAAATTTGACATATATTTAGGCCAAAATTAGACCTTCGTGAACCTTCTCCTTCGCAGCATCAAATCTAGATCTAGCATTTTTTACACAAGGACATTAATTTCTTAATAATTAATTTTGACTCTTGATTTTCTTACTTTATTTCCAAACCGATACATTAAGATTTTGAGTCTGTAAGGAAAGTAACTGGTACTTAATTCATTTAAGAAAACCATCTATAAACATAAATTAAAATATTCGTATAGACAAATTGATTTTGAGACAACTTAGATTTGTTTTCACTCATACTTTGCATATATGGAATCTACAAACTAGTCCATATAGTCAACGCAGTATGCAACTGATAAACAATTGGAACTTTGGACTTTGTTGCAAACCTTAAAGATCAGCTTCAACTTCCAAATAAAATCAACTTATCCTTGACCCTACGATCAATATTCAATATTCAATATCAGTTTGACAACTACGGACAGTAGTAGGGGTTGCCCCCTAATCGCCGCATCCGGAGGAGTAGGATATGCTTGGGTGCACTTAAGCACGAAATTGGTCAACGAACTTCTATGATGAAATGTTAAACAGTTTTAATTTATCTTTACTACACACAACACGCGCGAGTGCACACACTGACCTTTATTTTATGAAGTCGGAAAGTTAAAGCTGTTCCGATTTGCTAAAGTTTAGTTTAAATACATTTAATTTATTGCCGGTCATCCTGATGACCGACATATTATAATCGACCAAACTTGAGATCTTCAGCCTGAACACCGGTTAACAGTGACTCACGGTCCAGAACGGATAATTTAGACTATGCCACCTGTTCCTTAGACGCATGCAAAAGGATAGTGTAGAGGCTGATGTTTGATTGGTATATAGAGAAGCCCTTTACCGGAAAAGACATTAATGTAGATCATCATGTTTCTTGTATACTTAATTAGTACTTTTATTCAGGACGTGTAGAAATAATGCAGTTGTTTAAGTATCGTTGAACGGGATGCCTTCTTGGTCATAGCGGTACAATAGAACTTTCCACAATCGATGCGTATTTGTACACTTATCAGACAAGCGATGCTTATTTACATCGTTAGGTCCGCAAATCATGTCAAATCAGGTCAGTGACCGTTAGGAGACGGAAAGAAATGTATGTTGAATGCATTTATTAATATCACTCGAACTTTGTTCTGATCACACTGATTGTTTTTGTTATTTTTAAGACGATTTACTCTGAAACTGTTACAAAGAAAAAAAATATTTGTTTTTAATAAGTTCTATGGCCAAAATATTAGCATTATGTAACTGTTTTAAAGGTGTTTCACAAGTATTCCTTCTCAGCCGGGAAATTTCTTCAAAAGGTGGTGGCCTTAGTTTATTCTAAACGATCGCCATTTACATAAAAATGTTATGGTGATGGCTTTTGTTGTCTAATTTACTATAATTTGTTATTGTTTTATCATTGACTTCAGACCGAACAAGACCAGTGACATAGTGTGTGAATGTGGGGTCAGATACATGTAGTAGGGTTAGGGGTTTCGCGGGTATGTTTTGCTCAATTTTGATTTCACTCGTGGGCACGTTCATGTAAATTTCAGTAATAGACGATCTAATTATTCACGAATAGCAACACTATGTAAGCTTCGTTTTAACAGGTGAAAAGAACAAATATTTAAAGTATAAAGGTGATTGAGCTTTATTTACAAGCCGACGAAACATTAATAATAACAGAAACAGGAAATGAAAAAACAAACATTTATTTTTGCAAGTTTGCGTTTCAGACAATTTTTTACCAATGCCGAAACAGTACTTGTCTTATTTGCGTGTATATATCGACGCCACCGGTAATCGATATAAGCGAAGCCTACAGAATTTCCATACTTTATCGATAATGTAAAGGTTATAATCTGGAAGTATTCCATGTGAGTGATAATAAATTACCGGCAAAGTCAGAATACTTTATTGCAGAGTCGGGACTGGCCAGTTCACGCCGCTCCCCGGTTAATTTAAGTCGATCGGCATATACCTGCTTGAGAAGACAGACAATGCTACTGCAGCTTTTTAAGAGATCAGTTTATAAATTGCCGACAGCTAAGATTAATTTCGTGATATAGTCCACAGACCAGGTTGAAGTTAATGAATTCCATGAAACACAATTATTCCAAGTATTTTAAAGTTTAAACTGAAGATTGTCACTTCGAATTTTCATTAAAAGGTTGCATTGCACCACATAGTCCGTTTTAATATATGAGAACTTTTTCTCTTCATCTGAGGGCCTCTTGTTGGCAGGGATTACATGTCAGGAAGGGAAACGAAAGCAATTTCATCAATATATCTTCTTTGATAGAGGTGGACTAGTGCCGGAACAGCGGATGTATATTTTTGGCACCGTATTTGCGATTTCGCGTTTGAAGTATGGTCTGTTCGGTTAGAGATCATTAATTTTCTTACAAGTAAGTTAACCCATTGTGTGTTTTCGAATAGATGGAATGCAGATCTTCGCACAAATATATTGTTGTCTAGGAATTAAAATGACAGAAATCATATTTAATGGGCATTGCATATTGGGAATTTCAGCACTCTGGGAATTGGAAATACTTTGGTTGAACCTACATTAAGTTCCAAATTAAAGCCATTTGAAAGGAACATAACTCTTAAAATAACGAAATAGGAGTTATCATTCTTACTGTCACTGATGGCTTTTTTCATACATGTAATGTTTTCAAACAATCAAGATAATAGAACAAGAACTTTCAACATTATAGGCAACATTATGTTTCATATTAAAGTCTTTTAAAAGGGGCGTAACTCAAAAATATTGAAACAGGGGTTATCGATCTTGTTGTCAGAGATGGCTTTGTTTATGCAAATGAGGATATACATGTATTTCAAGTATTGTGTTAATAGGACAAGGACTTTCAATGTTTAATCGGCAACATTAAATTCGATATTTAAGTAATTTGTTAGGGGCATAGCAAAAAATAATATATTAACAAGAGTGATCATTTTTGTTGTCGGAGATGGCTTTATTCATGCAGAAGATATTGTTTAATTATTAAGTTTACATGTCAAATACTTACGAACTTATAGGCAACATTAAATTTCACATTTAAGTTTATGGGCTGCAGGACAACACAGCCGCCGCCGACGCCGCCGCCGCCGGACAATAGGATTCATACGTGTCTACTTTCTGATAAGCACTGTCATACAATGAATTTAACATCATTTAAAATCGAAACAAAAACGTGTGACGAGAGCGAGCGAACATATAATTTCTAAATAAATACCAACATTCTAACGAAATTTTTCTAGAAAAGTTAACACATCTGAGCCGTCTTTTGTTAAAATGTCACGCTAATGACCGACTAGCTTTTTGGAAAGCTAAAACTTGTACAAACTACAGTTGTACAGATATCTTTAACATTTTACTGAAATGAATTGTTGAACGTTAAGTAAACATGAATTACCTCGAACAAAACTCCGAATTAAATCCTCGTTGGCGTAATAATATTACTAATAATAGAACAGTATGATCAACGTTGAATTTTAGTAGCCTTATTGCGACTTTCAAAACTGAAATTCTAAGACATTTAGACAGAATTTCAGAAAAGAAAAAACACTTAACAAAACACAATAAGGCACTCTATCTCATGTTGTCCTTTTTGCAGCTTTTCATAAGACAATATCCGAAATCCTAATCACGCATAATAATTTCCTTCTTGTTTGTAAAGTTAATTTTTATTTAACACTGATGTATTTGCTTAAATATTTTAGACACAAAATATTATGTTCGCATAATGTCGGTCTACATTAAGTGAGATACCTTCAAATCATTGTTGCGGAACATGTAAACATTAGTGTAGGTTAAAGACGTATAAATTCAGAAAGAAATGTAAGTAGCGAAAATTATATATTTAAATATTGTAAATATATTTTGTTTAACGAATTTAAAAGCATTATTTCATGTTGACCAGTACGTGGCATTTTATGAACCTATACTGTTTCAGATGTCTTTAAACTTTCAACGTTGTCGTTGGTGCGGCGCTTCTTTCTACAATTCAGCAGACCGGATACCAAATGGATCCCGGTGCTCATCACTTATGTCCATTATACCGTGTATAGCACCTACTACCCTTTAGGCTGATAAAAGTGTATAAAATAGCATAAACAGGATATAATTTCATTTTCAAAGATGTATCCCTTCCCGGAATGCACGTCAATCGTAGTATCCGGTGCTACCTGTAGCGGTAAGACGACATGGGGTTTTGGCCTTTTGCGACATAAAGACGATATGTTTGCAAGTCCGCCGCAAAAAGTGTTATATTGTTACAGTATGTTCCAACCGCTGTTTGATCAAATGGAGGGAGAACTACCATTTATCAAGTTTCACCAAGGATTGCCTTCGGAAGAAGAACTAACTCAGCTTGCGCACGAGGGAGATTGCAATTGAGTGATTCTTGACGATTTAATGGATAGTGTGACATCATCAGGAGAAATGGAAAAAATGTTTGTAAAAGGAATGCATCATAGACATCTTAGCGTTCTATACTTGAATCAGAATTTGTATTGTAAAGGAAAATACAGTCGCACCATTAATGTAAATACACACATATATCTGTTGATGAAAAACCCGAGAGATGTGTCACAATTGCAGTGCCTAGCCCGGCAAGCTTTCCTAGGAAAAAGCGCGTTTCTCATGGAAGCTTTTAAAGACGCTACTTCATCGCCATACGGCTATCTAGTGTTAGATTTCTCTCCAACTATTACAGAAGATGCATACAGAGTTCGAACCAAGATTTTCCCGGATGAAGATACAATTGTCTATCAGCCCTTATAAAAAGGGGGGGATAGTTTCTGCAAAGATTTCATACATCTGATAGACTTTGTGACATAAAGGTCTCACCATGCAGAAAATGGTGTTGTTACCCTTTGATAGATACCGCCGCCTCTTATCATCTCATCCAGAAACCTGCAGTGAAAAGGTGATAGAAGACAATTCATCCGGACGAGTCGCATCGAACTATTTAGAGCAGGGCGCAGAAAAAACTAATCTGGTCACAGACAACGATTTATCTGCTGATAAGTTAGTGAGCTTGTTTCCTAAAACGCTACAAGGTCGAGCGCGTGCATTGTTCACATACATTCTTCCATACATCAGTTGGAACAAGAAAGGGGAAGTTATCATATCCGGAGAAACGATCACCGGTTCAAATATCGTGGACCTGATAAAAGTGCAGTTAAAAGATTACAAAGATTTTCGTCCGACGGGAGTTCGGGAATTCGAAGCGGCGCTGACACATATCAACATACCGCACAGCTTTCTATCTGCTTCAAGACGGTTTCAGACTGGGGGATCAGTTCTTCCGCCACCACCGGGCATTCCGGTCAAAAGAAAACGGACTAAGCAAATCAACTCAACTGTACAAGAACAAAATACAAAAGAACAGAAGATCAAATGGCTCCGACTATGAAATACCAGGATTACCTTAAAAGCATATACTACGATCCAATTCACGCCGCCGCTTATAGCGGAATTGAAAAGTTATACAGAGCCGTGAGAAAGGAAGGTCGATTTGTAATCAGCAGAAAGAAAATCAATGACTGGCTTTTAAAACAGGAAGATTATGCCGTACACAGAGAAGAACGCGGGAAATTTAAACGTAGGCGAGTAGTTTCCCCTTATGTGGACTATCAGTGGGACGTTGATACGGCAAATATGGAGTATTATAAAAAGCAGAATGATGGCTACTCTTATTTTCTGCTCGCTGTAGACATACTTTCCAAGTTTGTATGGACAGTGGCTTTGCGCACCAAGACCGGCAAAGAAATGGTTCAGGCGATTAAACAGATATTTGCACAAGGAAGAAAACCTTCAAATATTAGAAGTGATAAAGGGACAGAGATGTTAAAAAATTTTTAACGGAGCAAAACGTGAATTATTTCGTTACTCAGATTGTGGTAAAGGCCTCTTACGCTGAACGCGCAATCAAAACAATCAAGGGACGACTGGTGCGATACATGACACATAAACAAGTTCACAGATGGATAGATGTTCTTCAGAGCATAACAGAGAGTTACAATAAGACTTACCATCGTTCCATCAAAAGAGCGCCGCAAAATGTCAAGCAGAGTGACTCTACAGAATTATGGAAACTTCAATACGATAAAATCCCTTCACCAGTCAAAAAGAAGACACCGGGATTGATGGGTTTCAAGTATAAAGTGGGCGAACTGGTGCGAGTATCAATTGAAAGATTATGCGGGAGAATATGCGATTGGCACTTTTTATCAGAATCAGTTGAAAAAAGCATATGAACAAGACATTTACCTAGTGGAAAGAGTGCTACGAACTAAAAACACGCGGAGAACAAAAGCAGTATTTGGTAAGGTGGAAAGGTTGGCCTCCAAAGTACGACACGTGGATAGGTGAAGAGGATTTAAAAAGTTTAAATAGCGTGGATAAAAATCAGTCCGTTTGAATTCATAATATAGCAAACATGAAGGTTGAAAAACATTTAGCGTTACTGGAATTTCTCGCGTATTCAACGATTGAGCAGCGCAAAGTTCTAATAAAAGCCCTAACAGAGGAACAATTGAAAGTCGTGTTGGAAGCCATTTACAATGTCTTATTTGGTACGTGTCCCATTGAGAAGACACTTAAAAAGAAATTGTCAAGTAACAAAACAGTTATTCGACGAATGGTTTCTAAGGATCTCACACCAAAACAACAACAAAGGTTACTTAAAAAACACAGCGACTTGTTACCGTTTTTGTTGAAACCCGTTGTGGAGATGTTCAAATCAACATGATGAGTGACATTTACATTTACGTGCAAAGTGACGAAAGCAACAACTATTTTTCGGAAAACCAAACTAGCCATTTCAAAGTGCATTTAAAGGTACCTATATATTTAGAGGGCACCTGGAAAGTGGCATTAGTCGATTTTCGCGCCACAGAAAACGCTTCTACCAAAACAAGTGACGGACTTTACATATATTCGGATGTTTGCGGAGAAAGCATCGTGAAAGGGGAGGCACGGCCCTTGCTAAGGCGTTTAGAATAAAACAAGAAAAGCCAGTGGGACCACACACTAGACAGTCCTTACTACGTGCCTGTGAGAAGGAAAGAAATTCGGGAATTCGCTATATATATAAAACAAGAGAACGACACGTTTGCGACAGATTTAGTGAAACCTGTGCGCTTGACACTTCACTTGAAACGCTATCCGTTCCTTTAAGAAAAACATGAAGCTGTATGTTCCCGACCCACAAAAATGGGTGGACTATTTTGAGCGACTGAATGCCGGAAAGATCAAACAAACTGGCGCGGGAACGCGAGCGTGCGTGATACCGATCGAAGATTCCAAAACATCGCGAGAAAGGAAACAACTGATAATTCGTGCCGTTTTACCATCAGAACAAACGGCAGCAATAGCTAAGTCGGAACTAGAAAGAGAGGGTATAAACCCAAAAGAAGTAGCCAAAGCCTTTCAGTCGGATCCAGGCAAGCGCGAGGGAAAGTCAGGAGAGAAAAGAAGGAATCCTATCCCGGTGAAAGGCCAAAAAGCGAAGAAAACCAAAAAGGATATTTTCGAAAACTTGTAAGACAATGGCTATGTTCAACGAAGACGAGTTTAAGGAAGGAATTATTTCAGAACTAAATTTGTTTGAGCTTCCGCCGACTCAGACTAGTGTCGGCGATGTGTACTATGACGAGATTCGTCCCATGTCACAAGCATCCTCGGAGGGTCCATTTGAATTTAGAATCAGCGGACAAAACTCAATGGATTACTTGGACTTGAAAAATTCACAGATTTATGTGAAACTGAAAGTAGAAAAGGCGGATGGGACGGCACTAACGGATATAAAGGTCGAAAAAGTGGGTCCGGCCAACTTGTTTCTCCAAACTCTGTTTTCGTCAACAGAAGTTTCTCTGCAGAACAAATCAAGCATCACCTGCAACTACAATCCATACTGGGCGTATATCCAAACATTACTGAATAATGGCCAGAATGCGCTGAATAGTCAGGTGACAACTCAAGGCTGGTTCATGGATGATGCTGATAGTCCTGGTGTAACTGATCCAAACGGTGAGTACTCACCATTTATTTTTATGTTAAATTGCGCTATAATGCCAGTTCACTGCTCAATAAAATATTATTGTCAAATCCTTCTCTGAAATTAAGTTTTGGTTAATCTCAAATTTAACACTTGAAATTTTAAAAAATTGCTTAATACAATGTATAGAAAAATATTATTGTCAAATCCTCCTTTGAAAGAATTTTACAATTTTGATTAAAAAGGTAAGCTCAAATAAATATTTTGAATGTTTATTAACTGAAAAAATAGGCAACATATTATTTTGAAAATTAAATTTTTGTTTCATCTTTTTTACAGGCTCCAACAATGGTCTCTTTTTGCGTTCAAATTGGATTGCCCTGTCAAAGACGATTGACTTACAGGAGCCTATCTTTCACGATTTGTTTTCGCTGGAGCGATACCCTTTAAATCAAGTTGATGTGAAAGTCACTCTACAGAAGTCCAGACAACTTTGCTCTGCTGATTCATCTACCGATTACAAGATCGAAATCGAGGACATCTACATCTTGGCTAGAAAAATAAGAGTGACACCGGGTGTGCTTTTTGGGCATTCGAAAATGTTGGAAAAACACAATGCCTTGTACCCCTATACTAAGGTGGAGTGTCGGTCGCAGAGTATCGCTAAGGGCAGCACATCATTTAACTGGGAAAACCTCTTCAAAGGCAAAAGACCGAATAAAGTTATTATCGGCTTTGTTAAGAGCAAAGCCTTGCACGGAGATTATACAACCAATCCCTTCAACTTTGAAAATTGCGGGATTAAGCATCTTGCTCTCTATTCGGACAGATTGCCAGTGGGTGGTCAGCCTCTCAAGTTAGACTTTACTAATGGAGCAAAGGTCATACGTAGTTTCACCAACTTGCAATTGTATGCTGGAAAATGGAGGCGCAGTGAAGGCAATGCACTGGACAGAAACCATTTTATAAGCGGCTCCACACTCTTCGCCTTCCAGTTAGAGCCTGAATTTTTCCACCACGGACAGTACCTAACCTTAATGAAGTACGGCAATGTGAGAATGGAAGTGCAGTTCAAAACGAGCTTGACCGGTAAGTTAGCTAATTTCGCAACATAGTTATCAGCGATAATTGGTAATATAAATAGAGCTCACACTCATTTGAACGTTCTATGTATGTTGTTTGTTTTAATTTTGTTCGACAGTTTGTAATTGTTTTCAATCTAACACTGTTCTTATGGCTTTGTTAATACGAATATTCAAATAATGCACATGTATTAACACATACTGAAGATATTCTTTAACGTTATTTCAGAGTCCGTGAGTTGTTTGGTGTACAGTGAGCGTCCGGGACATTTAGAAATCAACCAGGAGAGAGACGTCATATTTTCAACATGAACACTTCTCAACTAGAATGTATCATAAAATGCGATCCGATCTTACATGAAAAAGTCGCCGGCGTGTTTGCGGCTGACCGAATCCCAAACGTGCGAAAACATACTAACTACGGATTAATTGTCAACACTGACCCCCATTATAAACCGGGTTCCAACTGGGTTGCCATATATGGCGATGGTGACGGTCATACGGAGTTCTTTGACAGTTACGGCAAGCCTCCGCGGGAAAACAGCAATGTTGTTGCACAGTGGATTGACAAGATGGCTAAAACCGTCATATATAACGGTGTTCAAATTCAAAGTGATAAATCTGCTGTGTGCGGACTATATTGCGTACTATTTCTGCGTTATAGACTGTTGGGATACAATATCGAAGACTTTGTGAACCTTTGCGATCCCCGGAATACGACTGGAAATGATCTTTATGTGTACCGCGTTACTTCTGTTGCCTATTCGCATTCTAAACAGTGTATCAATGCGTTTAATCAGATGTCTCATCCTTACCGTATGAATTCAGTCTGAATATTATATATATACATTGTAATAGCTGATGTTTTATATGCTAAGTGTTTAAAGGAAACTGAACTTTTCTTATTCAAGTAAAAATGTGTGTGCGCGTGTTTGTATATTTGTACATATTATTAAAAATATATTCACTTGTATTTTAGCAGTAATGCGTGTGTAATATTGTACGATATAATTGTATTTCTGATGAAAACAAAATAAAAATGTAGAGCAGTTTAATCAATGTTGTTTTTACTGAATATATGACAAGCTGTGAATCAAAAATAAACAACAAAAACAAAACATAGAACGAGAAAGTGTGCCGAAGCTTATATTAATATAAGTTTTCTTTCTTCAAATTCGCCAAAAACACGGGGATTTAATTTGTAAAGGCATAAATAATGACGATACGTTGATGGCAGTTACATATTTACTACACAAAAGAATTTTACAACATTGAAATGTTTACTGGATACAATATAACACCGACATTAATATTAAATGATAGACAGAATATATAAATTGTACGTTGTTAAATCCATCTTTTTGTTAAGTATTATTCCAAAAACACAACAAACATCTTAATCTAGTCTGTGCTGTAAACGAAATAGCTGCATTGTCATTCGAATCATTTTGGACTTCCAAGCTGCAGACTTCATGTCCGTTTTACGCCAGTCGCGACAATAGAGTTTGAGTCTATATAATCCCAAGATGATGGAATAATCTTCTTCTAAATGCGAAATAGAATGTTCCCAGTTTCTCAATATTTCGTTTTCGTCCACTTTGAGTAGAATGTCTTCAAAGTATAATTTCAACTGCTCCGTTTTAGTTAATGTCAAACATGAGTGATCCATCTGCGAAAGACTGTTTGTGACGCATCCGATACAATTTTTGCTGAATACTCCGCTCATTTTCTCAAGAATCGCCTTAGCGTAAAAAAAGTCAAAATAAGACTCCAGTAAGCATACATCCATAATTATGGTCGATCTGCGTAGCTTAAATCACGAGTTTTCCATTGTACAGCTTAAGTTCTTTCCAGTAGGTACGAGCCTCTGTTACGGCAATGTCTATGCTGGATGAAAGCTCTTTTAAGCTTAACCACTGTAACAGACTTAGGTCAACGCCAATAATGGTAGTCATTGAAATGTAGGGATTGCATTCCGCACACTCTTCCTTTTCTAAATAATGTTGGTGAACACAGAACAGCATACTATGACTTTTTGTTTGTAAACGCTCATTTTCCTCGTGCTCAAAACTCCACTAAAACAAACTGTAATCCGCAGTAGCAACACAAAAATTTATCCATCTTGATTATCTTCAAGAAAATGTTTTAAGTACGTTACAGTTACTTGAGAATTGCAAATGGAATAGAAAATGTCAAAAGGTAGCTTTAAACATTTGTTGCCACTGCGCAGTAGCACGTATGCAGAATGATTGTATCTTTTTACCGTGATAGAAAATTGTTTGAATTCAACTCACATACTATTTCTGTTCGCCGATGTTTTAAGTCTCTAATATCGTCGCGTTCTAAACGAAAGTGTAACACGTCCAACTGTCTTTGTGTCATGTTTTATATACTGTATAATTTTAATATCACAAACAACATCCAACACTTTTTAAACTGATTTATCCAATCAAATTAATTAAATGTAAATTATGAATCATGCTAAACTCTTTTCATAAAAGATATAAAGTTGACAGATGAAAAATGATTAATGGGTTTGTTGACCTGACATATTCCATTCATCAAAGAAATTATGCTAATGACATAATAAATACACGCAGGTGCCACTTATTGAAATGTTTATAAAATATATTTTGTGTCTTACGAAAAACGAGTCGTTAATTAACAAGTCATCGCCAGCCCTTTGACATTCGTAATAGGTAACACTAGAACTCTTTTCATAAAAAAAATTAGGTTGACATGACATATTCCATTCATCAAAGATATTATGCTAATGAACTTAGAAGTTCGTTGACCTATTTCGTGCTTAAGTGCACCGAGCATATCCTACTCCTCCGGATGCGGCGATTAGGGGGCAACCCCTACTACTGTCGCCATTTCAGCCAATCAGATGCTTGAGATTTGAGACTGGTTTCCAATCTCAGCTTTATAACCTTCAGTCCAGTTTTCAGCTATTCACTCTCACAAACAATATATCCGACTGCATTGGGCTCACGTGTCTGAATGCCGAACATGACCAGTGACAAAAATTCTTCTAAAAAAACTGAATTGTGGAGCTGGTCTCCGCTAAGCTTGGTGTCAGTGACTGAACATGGCGAGGTCCAGTTCACAATTCAACTTCACATAAAAGTTGGTTCTCCGTCACTGGGCCTTATGTTCCATTGAATTTGAAGGCCTAATAATCCAAAGACAAGCTACCATTTAATAGTTCAACTTGATTTCCCCGAGTCTAAACATGGCCGATGTTGTTGTTGTTATTGCCCTATTGCTAATGGTTACAACGAACGACAACCTACTCAAGATTTATTTCCAGCCTTCCAAAATGCGAGACCGATAATAATGCTTACAAAAAATAAGGTTTAATTTATAAAAGATATTTTGCAATTAGAGATTAATAAAAATATGGTTGATAAACAAAATTTCTCAAAACAATACTTTGCCGCAAGTTTTTACCGGCCGGGTTTTTTTCCCGTGTTTACATGGCCTTATTCTTTGTACAACCGGTAACCAGCGCAAATGTGCAGAACATCGTTTTCAGACTCTTAGTGAATGGGCATTCACGTGACATTAAGGCGAGCTGTTTGTCACTTACTGTTCCAAGGTGGTAACAATGACCCACACTGGGAAACTCGCATATAGGTGTAAAATGCGTTTCGTTTAAAATCGTATCATCAGAACGCCATATGCTTTACATCTTGTTAGTAGCTGCTGTTCTTTTATTTCAATTTTTGTTGCAATAAAGAAGAATTTTTCAGTAGTCAAAAGAAGGTTATAATACATTCAACAAATATTCATGATGTGAGAGATAAGCACAATGTGGAATGTTGAGCATCAGTGTCCTGTTGACGCAGTCCAGTTGTTAAGTATTCTTTTGTTTGGGATGGTTCGGCAAAGTTGCCATCTCATTTCACTTAAAGGTAAACGACCAAGCTTAAAATTTTAAAGGGTATTACATGACTGTGTACCACTGACATACTAGACGTCAGAACTAAAGAAAGCACTCCGTTTCTGAGACAGTGCTTACTTTCAAATTATTATTATTATTATTATTATTATTATTATTATTATTATTTATCATTATTAATAATATTTTAATTTTTTCAAAAGAAAAATGTAATCGACAGTCTATTGAAGCTTTATAGTACTTGACGTCACGTAAAATAATGATGTCATATGAATTATTGAGGTCATCAGCGGGAAAATGCAATAGAATGATAGAAAATTAACAATCAATATTTTATCACTCTCGTTTAAGTAAAAAATGGTTTGCAGTATAAAACAAGGATATGGTTTGTTGAAATAGCACGTGGGTAATATTTCCGGTCTAAATGTCCTATTATCCCTCGCCTGCAATTTGGGTAATATGACACCAAGACCAGCTATATATACTTAGATACCCAGTCACGAAACCAGTCATTTCAATAAAATGTAATCATTTCTTTGATTGAGGATCATTTATTTTATTATAGTTGCATTTTTTTAGAAAATTAAAATGACCGCAAAAATCACTTTATAAAAAAAATCATCTACGTTTAAGATTTTTAAGGCATATTTTCTGGGCTGTCTAGAAAGCCCTCATCTTGAGAAATATCTCCATCAGCGTCTGTAGCTCTTCCAACTCTGACGTCATCATTTACATCTGTGACATCATCAGCTCTCTCCATGATGTAATACGGGTCGTTGGTGTAATTCCATAAACGAGTTTTCCGGGTCCGTTGCATTCTGGGAACTGTTGTTTAGGTGTGACAACATATTGGAGACCTACAATAGCACATTTACAGATGTTTCAAATATAGCTTAGTACTGTCGTAAAACCACAATTTATGTAAATTAATTAACGGTAAACATCTTGCAGTTACATCATGACCCAAGATCTAAAAACTTAAATTTGAGGCCAGTATCTAAACTGAATGGTCGTTCTGGATACTGTGATCAATTTAAACCAATAATCATGTGTTTTCCAATCTTGATATCGTTATATTGGGTCCTTAGAAGGAAAACAACCAGCAACCCACTTCCTCTTGAGAACATTACTTAGTTAAAAGTTAAAGGACCTAGATCTAATAGCTGTAAGTTGTCACCCATTCAGAAGAGCAAAATTCCGCTTTTAAATATGGCCTTGATACCAGAAAAGGTTCATCGTAGCGTTACTCTTGTTAGTTTGCGCAATCCTTTTGTAATCCTGTGACCTTAAATCTTTAATGACTCAAATATTTATATTCCATGATGTATTGTACAATTATTTACTTATTAGCTGGGAAATATGCTGTGATATTGACCTAAAAAATCGTTATTGACCGAGACGACAGCCGAGGTCAATAACGATTTTTGCGGTCAATATCAACAGCATATTTCCCAGCTAATAAGTAAATAACTGTTTTATTACATGAACTATAAATAGTAATATATATATAATAGTTTATTACATGAACTTTAAGATGGAAACTTTCGGATTCTATTTATAGACAGGTCAATATCAGCGAAAGCGGGTCAATATCTAGATTTATTGACACGGTTATTTTGGGGGTGTGACCAATCGCGTTGCGTCTATCTATAGTTCATGTAATAATTAGTCTTAATGGTCATTCGAAGCAGATCTCTTATTGTGAAAGGTATGTGTCAATCTGTATCACAATTCAGCTCAAATAAATGTTAGAATATGGAAACTTCACTTCTGAACGTTTTACCCATTGATGAAACGTGTATGCGCTGAGGCTCGAAGCCAGACTGTAGTGATCAGGAACACTGCCATGAAGCTTCTGGACGGCTTGGATTGTCGCTTTACTGGGCAGGGGATGGTTTTTAAAATCATTTATTCTGTGTTTGATACCCTCTTTTCCCTGCCGTCTCAACAGTGCCTGGATATTGCCCCATTTCTGAAAAGAAACGGTCCTCACAAATATCAAGAATTCCTTCCAGGATTTTGGAAAATTGTATCAAAACATATTTTTAAAGCCCGTCAGTGAATAATTTCTTTATGACATGAATTTATTTTGACGCTAATTTGCAAATTTTCGTATCAACACAAAAAGAAATAGGTTTAAAATTTATATGCTCAGTGTTGTTGACAATTATAACCGCCAACAAGATAAACACAAAATTACTCCTTATATTCTCGGGTAATCGCCAACTAAAATGATATAATAAAAATCAGCGACGTACATGTTCATAAAAATATGGAGGGTACCACAAATAAATTTTATGCCTTACCACTCAACATGGTGCTAAAGCTTCACAAAATTTCGTATAATCGCACACAGCCCCAAACAAAGACAAAAATATTCGAAAAAAATACTTTGGCACAAATTTACAGTTGAATCTCACCAGCAAGACTGAAAAAAGTGGTCTTAAACATAGTGAGTTTTTCTTTATTGCGGGGTAGAAATTTTTTTACCTGAAGAAATTGCTTGTCTTCCCCAAGTAACAAATACACTGACGTCATCACTGCATGAACTTCTCTAGGAGGGTGAACTAGATTAGCAATTTCAGAGATAGTTGGGTGGTCCATTGCTAACACTGGATGGTTGTGTACCTCTACTGACTGTATACCTTCTAAGACATGTTTTGCGCAGATTATATTGGGTTCTAGTGCTTGCCGGAAGTTCGAATCTTCTGCGTCATCGACGGCTTTGAGTAAGGTGCCTTCATGACGCCGCATCCGTCCATCTCTTAGACCTAAAAAGATGGTAAGGGAGACGAATCATGCAAGAATACTGAAACGGCTACATTTACTGAAGAGTGTTTTCACGGAAATAAACACTTTGGAAAAACGTGCCCCGACGGTTCGATTCTCCAGCGTTGCGATTGTCCTCCGTCATATTTGACTTAAGATGTTGTGCCAATGGTCATCGTCGTTCAATACTCTTTACTTTAGTCAGGGGGGTTTTCCAGAAAGGGCGTTCGTTTTTGGCAGTCTTAGAGGAGTAACATCATTATTTTCAACTTTCTGGCCTAACTCCCCATTAAAGAAAAATTGTGCCCCAAAAGGGCTTCGAGTAACCCCACTGAACCCCTTCTGGATCCACTCCTGATTTTTCTCATAACTTACCTTTCTTTAATTTCAGGTACTTAAGTCTTCTCACCCCACGAATGTAGTCGTCATCTTGTGGAAGCTTGACGCTAGCAAACTTGTCGATAGCATGCTCGAGAACTTCAATATCGTGGCCCGCCGTCGACTCGCGCAGCTTAGCACGTGCACGACGTTGAAACAGGTCCTAAAATTAAAGTTCAATTAAATTAAATGATGATAAAGTTGAAACTAAGACTTTTTGGTAAACAAATATGCAGCTTCAAGCTCCAGTAAACTTAAATTACGCCAAGTACCAAGTTTTTATGTTGTTACGTTATCTTGCGTCAAATATTACAAAACAACGAAACCTACTTACAAATATGGAACGCCAAAGCTGCTGCGTACTAATTGTTTTAAGTACATTGCGTCGTTTATCTGTGCAGCAATTTTATCGGTCATACGATTCAGGTATTTTATTATGTCGTTCATCGTCGTGTTATACATGTTTGTGCATAATAACATGTAAATAACATGCAAATGCACCATAATGTTATATTTACACCTTTATTTCCACTGCTTCAATATCCTTTACCGGACGAGTGAAGGTCAATCTTCGATGAACACCGTTAGCCTTATCACCGCGCAATGGTACAGGAATTCCCTGGTGACGTCATGAAATCCCTGCTATTTTTATAATTGTTGCTAATTTTAGATAGCTCTTCCTGGAATGTTGCTATTTTTAGATACATTTGAGTGTTTCAACCAGGTTCTAAGGTAAAACACGCCTGGTGACGTCATGAAATCCCCGCTATTTTTATAATTGTTGCTAATTTTAGATAGCTCTTCATGGAATGTTGCTATTTTTAGATTCATTTGAGTGTTTCAACCAGGTTCTAAGGTAAAACACGCATGCTGCTTTATCCAGAGACAATAAAATAGTGACTCTATTTTGTCGTAGTATGATTATTTTGATTTGAGTAAATAGGCGGACCAGTCCAAATGCAAAACCCGGGGTAAGAAATGTTTTAAACAACATTTCGAAATTAGTAAAAAGTATTTATTTTATATTAATTTAGAAACAAAATGATAAAATGGGGTGTAAATATAAGTAATAAATTTCGTGTTTGATAAGTTCACCGAGTCTTGAACGTCATTAGGGCTGGTTAAAGCACGCGTGGAGTCCTTCGGACTCCACACACTTTAACCAGCCCTAATGACGTTCAAGACTCGGTGAACTTATCAAACACGAAATTTATTCCTTAAATGAACGTTATCAATTCGTTATACATGTATGTGTACACATTATTAAAAATTACGTTCGTTACAAATTGAGGACCATCACGTGGTGCCTTTACTCTTGCTTATTCGCGTTATGGGAATACACACATACGTAAAGTAATTTTATGATTTACATTTACATCACGTATTGATTTATAGACATAACGGGACAATACATGTACACGTTAGAATGACATTAAAATACAAATATGAAAGCTACCAGCCTGAGCGTTCCATAATAAGGTCTACTTTGAAAAGACTTAGGTGAATTGATTTATTGATTCGTCCCAGAAACCATTAATGTTAATGGTTTGGAACTCGATCAAACGGTCCGATGTTCCCATTTGTATCAATCAATAAGTTAATCACGCAAAATGTCTGACGGACCATTTGATGGCATCTAAATTCCGTTTGAAGGCGCCACTCATCGATTCTATTGGAAATATTACCAAATCATCATTATGCACACACATCTAGCAGTTCGCGACATGAAATCGTTTTTCAGACTATTCCCATTTTGAGTTGGATAAGATTTGTCCAGGATCGTGGTTACAACAAACACAGGGCACAAACCACCGGACTGTGCAAAATGTTTTGTCTTTTTACGGCGGCCAGCAAACATTTTTACAACGTTTTACAAGGTAGGACATATCTCACGTTTTCTGCTGTCAAAAGCGTCTGTAAACAGATAATTACAGATGTTATGTTCGTCTCCCTGTTCGTCAACCTTGTATATACGTAACGCAAACTCTCCTGGGATCGGAAGGTTGACTATGAAATCCACCTCGGTTCTACGCATAACCATCTTACAGTGGTTTTGTAGCTCCTCGCTCTCTATTTCCGAATGTTCTAGCTCGTAGCTGAAAAAAGAATGAGTACTTAAAGAAAAGTTTTCAGCATCAAATATTGAGACTTTTTCGTATTGCAAAGAATAAAGACCCTGCCGTCAAGAAAATTTAACGTTGACTAGATTTTTATCACTTGTTAATCTTTCTTCATCAACTTTTTAAATTGTATTCCTTATTTGCGATGTTACCAAACAACTAAATGACAGTGACTTATGAGACAGAGTTATGCCCCATTTGTTTATAGTCTTCAACATAACTTTACTGGTGTAAATATTGAGTTGCGCTCAAACCGTGGCTAGGCGACAAATATGCAATTCCATAACTGCCCATGAACAGGCTCAATCAAACCGAGCCTGCAGTATTTTCATATTTGTCGTGTTCGGTGGCTTTCAAAGTTCCCTTTTCATCTATTTTACTATTTTTTATATTTCTTTATAAAACTTAAAGACAAACGTTTTGTAATATAGACAGATGCCATGCTATAAAAGAAGAAGAAGAAGAAAGAAGTTGAGAAAGATGAATAAGGAAAGGCTCGCGTTGGTTCGAATAAGTATGTGACAAAAATCTCAAGCTGGCTGTAACTTTGTCATTTATTATTTATGTTCCTTATTAGTGGAACAGTACATTAAGTTGAGTAGGTAACTATAAGCAATTATTTATATTATTTTGGTGTACGGCGTTTTCTCATTAAATATCGCTTTCACCAATTTGATCTTTTTGTCTGTATGTTCTTTTGGGCCATAGCAACCGCAGTGAACATGGTTGTTAATACCGGAAAACGGTCTAAAATGAGTTGGTCTTCATTTTAGGGTAGGAAGTAATGCAAAATTATGACTATCTACATTGATAAGTTTGTCATAACTTGGTGGTGGTCTGAAAGGCGGAGTTTAAGGGCTCGCCACACTCCTCCCAACTTTGTCCATCGATAAAAAGAAAAATATCAAAATCTGAATAATGGCAAAATGCCGTTCAATGAAACTTTGCACAAATGTATGTTATTAATGTATCTTTATTTTAAATATGGTAAGACACGTTAGAACAGTAAAGAAAAATAGTGAGATCTAAAAATCCCCACAATTACTATTTACGTAAATTCACAAAAACTAAACAACACAAAACATCATTTTAAATGCCCACATAAGTAATATGATGCTGACAACAATTTATTGTGTCCTCGTGACAAACATATGTAGACTTTTGGAGGTATTAGTAAAAGTGTGTTTGACCTTCAATTTCCTGGTCGCGTAAACGGATGACAATCACTGATTCATCTTTTAGAAATTGAACGTTTTTTACAAAGTACACAACATTTTCTTGTCAGTATCATTGCACTCACATGGGATTTTAAAATTATGTTTTGTATCGCTTAGTTTTTGTGAATTTATGTAAATAGAATTTAAAGGAATATTTAGGTCTAGCTTTTATTCTTTACTTTTCTAACGTGTCTTACTGTATGCAAAATAAAGATACATTAGAAACATTCATTAATGCAAAGTTTCATTAAACAGCATTATGCCAGTATTGAGATTTTGATAATTTTCTTTTATCAATGAACAAAGTTGGGAGGAGTGTGGCGAGCCCTTAACTGCAACGAAATAACAAGGGCATTTTTAGCGCATTTCAACTTCACACAAAACGAATTCTACTTACGCATGAGTGAATAAAATTTCTGTCGTTAAGAAGTTATACGTTATTTAGTGAAACAAAAACAAATCGAACGCATAGCCAAAACTAACTGTACCTTAACACAATTTTGCGACTGAGCAGGAATTTTATCACGTGGTCTTCATCTGGTTTGTAGAACACGATGCCTCCCTCATGTGAAGGTGCCAACAAACCCGCCTCCTCGCTCACCTTGGACGGTCCGAGTCCAATATCTCTAGGCACTGATGGTGTTGCTACAAAGTTGTTTAACCCAACGTCACATACTATCTTGAAGTCACCTGTGACAAAAATTACAACAAATTGGGTGATTGTGTATTTTTATTTTTAATATAAATATCCAAATATTGACATAGTATCCGGATATCCGAATATTTGTTTGCATCCATAAAAACGGGTGCGACTCTTTTCCATAGGTCACAGAGACACTGTGGCCATAGCTTTAAATATTTTATTGTCGAATAAATAAAACACTGTGATTTAGCATGTTAAGCTTTTGCGGTACAGATTAATATCGCATTAATTAACGCATATTAAAGTGCTATGGGCAAGAAATACGGAATTCATCTAAAGTTCATAACGGGACAGTCTTTATCCAAAATCGAAATTTAGTGGTACAAAGCCTAAACTATGGCCTACAAAAATATGGGAAAGAGTATCCCCCCCCCCCCCCAAAAAAAAAATAACCCCACAAAAACACGGTTAAACTTAAACCAGAATGGGAATATAAGCTTTTCAGTGAAACTGACGTTGGTTGTCATCTTATTAAAGTTTCAACTTTAAATTTTTAAGAGATTTGGCTCAAATCCCACATTATGCGGCGGGCAACATTAAGCAAATACAATTTACAAATATGCATACATAACATAAACAAAAGACATCATAATATGATAATACAATTCACAAACATTAAACACGTGGCAGTTGGAAAACTCGTGGTAGTTCGAAAACGGCATTTTTTTTAGTTTTTTATGAATGAAAGCTAAGATATAACAGAAAAGTTTATAATTATTGGGATTTCTAAATAGTGGTCTTATTACATGTATCCGGGCGGTCGTAAATTGTTAGGTTATCATAATGGGGGACGGGGGTTTTACTTTATGTGGCAGATCACGGCAAAAGGTGGTTTCGGTGAAAAGTTTTAATGGTTTTAAAACAAATTAAATTTTAAATTTTAGTTGTTAAAGTATATTTGGAAAGAACATACAAAATTCGTTTTGTTTTCATTAAAACTGATCATGGGTGATTTTGTTTCATCATGACTATAAAATGAAATATTTAAAATCCAAAATGCATGAACAACATTGTCGTCTGCTCAACTTTATGACGTCATGTTAAAGGTTGACGTTAAATGTCTGGACACCTTTTCCCGTGATGCGCCACATATAACTCACGTTCATATGAAACCAACCTATCCAAAAGAACCAGTCCTTTAATTTTGCAAACAGAGCCAATTTAAATGTGCCATCCACTGGAAATTTGATTTGCACGTTCCATGTGTCTTCATTTCTTCCACAGAGCACCAAGTCACCCCAATCCTCATCTTTTTCGAAATCGGACTCGTATGAGTAAAGTTCATACATTAATTCTATTTCACTGACGTTCGATTGTTGACACTGTATTTTGATGTTACATTTTCCTCCCTCGGACGAAAGCACGCATGCTTGATCACTTAAAAGTTACATTCCAGTGGAAAAGAAAGCTGGACGGAGAAATGGCGTTTTAATAAATTTTGCGTACTTAATTTTAGTTTCCAAAAGTTGCCACATAACTTTTGATTCCACTGGCATACAGAAGTACGCGAACTCTTCCGGTTTTGGCGCGAAAAAGAACGTGTTGAGTACACATCCGGGCTTCTGTTCCGGTTCGTCGACGGACGATTCCACAAGCGTCCAATTTTCTGTCGGAGACTTTGTCGAAAGTGGAGTGCAGATTAAAAATGGATGAACAATTTGCCAGCTATCGTCGACGTAAACAGCGTTCCACGTGCATTTTGACGTCTTTACGTCGTCTTCACCCACTTTGTGTGTGTTTGATTTGTAAATACCTTTAACAATAACACATGGGCTATCTATTGCACTGAAATAAAAAAAAGTATACGTTTCGAATATACTACGGTTGCAAAAATCGGCTTTCCGTTTTAGGGTCTGTCGAAATTGGGGCGTGTCGCGGGAAAATGCAACTTCGAAAAACTGATGTCAACCATTGAAAAGTTGAGTAGACGACATTAATTATCACGTATTTCGCGGTAAATACCAGTGTATTGTCAAAATGTGCAGCAAAATCACTATTGAGTTATGATAAAATTATAAAATGTATAAATTCTTTCCAAAAATGTAAAAACCAAAATATCAAAAATATATTAACAGAATACACCTTATCTCATGACTCGCCTGAATTAAGGATGTTCAGAACGTTGTTCATGCAAAAGTCAACGCAATACAAAGATAAACTGCGGTTTACGTAGGTATGGATTGAAATAAATAAAAGATCATTATTCACAAACTTTTAGACTCAGAGGAAGGAAATTTATTACAAGTTTCGGGCCACAGCAATTTAAAGTTTAAGAAAGGTAGTGAAATGCTGAATTTAGACATCGTAGTTAAGGCGATGGCAAAATATTGGCGATAAAAAAGGTGGCTTCTAATATGGTCGCAACACATAACAAAAATGCCGTAGTTTATGAAAATTTGTCATTAATTTAATATTTCCATATGCAAATAGGTTTTCTCCCTGGCTCTTTAAGTGTTGAAATTAAGCAAATATTTTTATAAATTAATCATTTAATGAATCTACTTACCGACACAACAACGTTAGCAGACCAGCAAATGTCCCCTTCAGTGCTTTCATCTTTTGCATGTAACCTTACACTGTATCCGGCTTAGTTTCTGGACCATACTGCCGGGTTCGAATCTTTTGAATGCTTATCCACGTGACAAGGGCTCTTACTTTAAGGATGTCGAGTTTCAGATCACGGGTCAGATGCAAGGCGACCTCTTCAAATGTCCCATTAGCAAGTTTCGGCTCGTCTATGTTATTCTAAGAGGTAAATTATAAACATATGAATTAAATATATAACGTACACGATAAAAACTTATTAATTACCAAAGTAATGCTCTAATACGCCTTATTATTTATTAACTATCTCATATTGGCCCAGCAATTCTCGTATTGGCCCAGCAATTCTCGTATTGGCCCAGCAATTCTCGTATTGGCCAAGCAATTCTCGTATTGGCCAAGAAATTCTCATATTGGCCCAGCAATTATCGTATTGGCCCAGCAATTCTCGTATTGGCCAAGCAATTCTCGTATTGGCCAAGCAATTCTCGTATTGGCCCAGCTATTCACATATTGGTCCAGATTAATCTCCATTATTATGTTAATTTATAAAATTGTCATTAATCAAATGAACTCATATTGGTCATGTTATTGGGCCTCAAACTGTCATAGATTGGCCATGTTATTGGGCCTCAAACAGTCTTTTTGGCCTCAGGCTAATATGACTACGCTCGGCACAATAACAAGGCCAATATGAATTCATTTGATTAATAGCATTAAAGTACTGAAATATGTGGCTTATCACAACAAACTGAGACCTGTGATTATTAAGTGCAGACAAAGACTGATCAAATTGCAGGCTAAGTTGGGAACAAATCAAGAATGTTTCAATGTGCATTAAAGTATATTCTCTGAAATAATGGCGAACTGCAAAGATCCTGATCAGACTAAGTGGGTCTACACTGGGTCTACACTTGTCGCATAGGTCATAATGGCAATAAAAATGTAAACTCAATTACAAACATAAATAAATATATGAGCTCTGCACTTGTGACCCTAACAATGACGTATGTTATTTTTACATAAGAAATGGCAATACAAATGTTAAACTCAATTACAAACATAAATAAATACATGAGATCTGCATTTGTGACCCTAACAATGACGTATGTTATTTTTACATAAGAAATGGCAATAAAAATGTTAATTGTTACACATGCAATTAAAAATCCATAGTTTGATTACTATTAATCAGGCCCCAATCAGATGCTTGAGATTTGTGACTGGTTTCTAATCTAAGTTTTACGATTTTCATAACTGGTTCATTTTGTATAAGTCGATTTTAACACAGCAAGAGAAAAGAGCCATGTACTTTACCTTCATGACCTGGAAGTCCACTGCACTGTACAGGGAAGTCTCTGTGAACGGCTTGGGTGGGCTAGGATGTGGGTACTTGACATCCGTCGGCAGTGTTTCTTCCTAAGGAGGATTTTTTGTGTAATAATACATGTGCTTCTTAAAAGATCAATTCAACCCTTAACACGCTGAGTTTATGAAAATGGAATTATCATTGCCATATTTTAAGTCTAACCATTTAAAAACTGCATATTAAATAAAATGGTAAGTGGGTTATGAGTTTAAAAGCGTCATCATCATCATCATCATCACCATCATCATCATCATCGTCGTCGTCGTTTCAGTCATCGGCTATGTCTTTCATAATAATAATCATCATCATCATCATCATCATCGTCGTCGTCGTCGGCATATAGAATATCGTTACTGTTGTTATTTGGAAAATGAAACGTGATCGGAGCGTTGAAGCAATGGTTTCAAAACCTATGGCATAGTAGAAACTATATCACTTTTACTTCGACAATGTTTGTTACAATATTATGGCGTTGCATTTCGGTTTGTCAGACATAATTTATAAATTTTGTCTGATAAATGAATGTTGGACACACACTTTTCGATATCCATGATCTGAAATGATTTTTCACTAGTCATATATTATGAAGATCCCCATATCAAGGTTATCTGCGCAACATTTTATTGGGGTTGTCGCGGCTAGCTCCATTGGTAGAGTGCTTAATATGATCCGGCTAGACGCTATCGCCGTATACGGGTTCGAATCCCAGCGTGGGGTTTTCTCCTTTCTTATCATTATTTTATGTTACATATGTACAAATAAAGCCCTAAACACAAATATTGTATGTTGCCATGTGGCTTTCAACGTCGAAATGTTACATCTTCTAAATATTATATTAATAATTTATCTCTAGAGCAAATAAACATCGGCTGCTTACATCAATCCCCTTTTCGATCTCCCAGTCCCCTTCCAGAATCAGGTGCTCTGCTTCGTAAGGTACAAACTGACCCAACTCTGTTTTGTTATCCGACTTCCGGCGTTCTTGTACTACCGGTTGTTTCCGGAGGCCTTTCGGAGGTTTTCGCTCGGGTGTCTCTTCCACATTTTTCGTTGCGTTAGATTTACTTATTGGTTCTGTTCTCGGTGTATTATTGTTCTTTTCGTCTATATGTTTTGATTCAGTTATTTTTGTCTTGGAACTTCCGGTACCCATGTTTCATCAAATCAATTCAAGCCGTTTTGATCCTATTTAAAAAAGAAAACACGTGACATCAAACAGTTTGTCTGACAAAAATGTGCTAGTTCATGTATAGATAATACATAAATGCTAAGTCGACAACTTATCAATAGCCAACTTGTATGCCTTTTTAGCGTATTTCCTATAACAGCCAAACAACAGATTTGATACCTTATAAAACATGCAAGAACAGTTCATGACTTAATTTCTAAGTACTGTCCGTTCGGTCACTGTTTGACCACTTTAATCATTGGCATTGTGTCTATCATAATATATTCAAATGGTCATTTCTGTTCAAATGGCATGGAATGCATAAATGCGTTTATATAATAGACAATTTTTGGAGCGCTGGCCTCTTTAGCAAGATTGATTAACTTGTAAAAAGATGTAACATTTTAGCCAAATGTGAACGCACTTGTCATAAACACGTAGAGCACATATCAGCAAATTTCGTGCCGATTTGAATTCAAAGAGATCGAAATTGAACAGAATTCAGTCTGTTAGTCACTGTATCGGCTTAAGATTGTGATCCTGTCATTACACCGACAAGTATATATCCCTCAATAGAGATTGATGAAAAAACTCGTGTTAAGTAACAGAACCGAACAGAACAGCATATTAAATTTTATCCAGGGGACCGCGAAACAAGCTTCATTTTAATATAGGAATTAATGAAACTTAAATTATTTTAACGGTATAAATGATAAAGTATCCAGTTTGCTTGTATACACTCTAAAGTCTCTATAGTACGTTATATATTACTTGACGGTCACGTGACTAAAAGTTAATTTAAATATGATTTATCAGCAAAACATTTATCATCACGAAATTCTCTTCATGGGTACTGATCATTGTAAAAATATTTAATTCGCCCCATTCTGCCATAAGATTGCACAAGATAATGCTTAGTTATATAAAACAGAATATCACGTGACTGTCTACTTACCCATAATCAGTTATATTTAAAGTATCCAAATTCTATTGTCACACTAAAAAAGCGTGAACATTCCAGAATATTGTACTTCTAAAAACAAACAAACTACCGCAGAAAATAAGTGACAAGTAAATATACTGTTCAGTTACGCTCACTACTGAACAAATACTTTTTAGTTACGCGCAATACTTAAAATAATGACTCCGTAACTTTTACACATCGCAGATGAAAGAAGAATTAATGTAGTTTTCAATTATCAGTATATATGCTATGCATTTTTCATGATCAAGTAGCGTGGTTAGTTCATCGATAATTCTGGAGCGTGACTACCTCAGAAACGGTGTTGGCAGAAACAAAGTAAATAAATCAAACAACTTTATTGTTTTATTGGTTTCAGTTCAAGTATGAACGACCGCAACGGCCATGCGAACGACATATAAGTTAAATCGCTGTTGCACTGTGTACGTTCTTAAACTAGCAGAGTTGTTACGGATCGTGTTCTTCATACACTTAAGGTGCTAAAGAAGACATCATTTCACTGTCATCGATAAAAAATCAAAATCTCTCTACGGACAAAATGAAGTTCAATAAAACTTTTTTTGTACAAATAAATGTTATTAATGTATCTTTTTTACATATGTTATGAAAAGTGGGAACAGTAAAGACTAATAGTTAGATCCGAAAATTCGCTACATTCTATTAAGGTCCTTTAAAAGATCTTTTAACTATAAAAAGAGAAATCATCATTTTTATTTTCCGTCATCTATTTTCGCGACCAGGAAATAAGGTCAGTGACATATTACTCATTTGGGGTGTTTCAATGGATGTTTTGTATTTCTTTTTAAGTGGTTGGATGTAAATAGAATTTCAGGAAAATTTTTAATCTAACTGTTTTTCTTTACTGTTCTATCTTTTCTTACAGTAAAGTAAAATTGAAACATGATAAAATACAATATTGTTACTTCTTTTCATGAATTAAAAAAGTAAAATATGCATATCTTGAATTTACACACCCAGCAGACACAGCTTCCCCAAACTGCCAAAAGGTAGTTCGGAGAGAAGAGAGCATGGTTATACAATAATCATTTTTAAAACAGACGCCACAAACAATTTAATAAAGTGGTATCCCGAAGGGTTACCGCCTTTGAACGGTCAGTGGCAAAATAATTTGTCACGGGGTTTTAACCAGGTACTAGGGCGCATCAACATCGCTCTTACCCAAAATGGTTCATTAATTTACCACTGAATTCTCAACGTGTGTTTGGAAAATACTGGACAGGGGTAAAAAAAAAATCACAAATTCATCAGTAGCGAGTATACGGTAATATTCGTTAACGAAGGTTCGCATCTGTATAATTAAGCACAGGAGTTTGACATTTGAACAAAAATATTTTTTACTTGTTATTTAGTCTTTATTGTAAAGACTAATCTAGTTTTTATTATTAACAAGAATGTCAAACTCTTGTGATTTAAGTAAGGATTCTAAAGTTATTTTAAACAATTTCAAGCTATTCTGCAATACCGCTTAGCTGTTTCAGAAGTCTTGGCCGATTTCAAAATACCATCTTTACAAAATCTCGGAACGATTTTGTGACTTCTGACGATTTTGTGACTTTTGATTTTATCCTACATCGATTAAATGTCCTTGGCTTACGAAGATACGAAGGGTCAGTAAATTTTTAATTGCAATTTCTTTAAACGATGTGAAAGTGATTAATCTTATCATGTTTCAAATTTAAAGAGTGTACTACGATTCCATACGGTGTAATTAAGATTTTATGACCGGCGTAATAAATGCATTGGTTCAGTGAAGAATATGTGAAAATTTGAAACAAGAAATACCTTACTGAGAATATTCCATTCTATTAGAGTAATTATCAAATGTGAAATTCATAAACAAGTTGCGTTAAAGTACGGTAGCCTATATTTTACAGAGGTGAAATTACTTTTGCCAATTGCATCTATCGTTGTATTTTTTTTTCCAAATCCGATACATCATTTCCTCTTGGGACTTTGTAATTTCTCCTTACCTTGTAAAAACGAATATTTTAAAAATCAGATAATCGTTTAGATATTAAGCTTTAAAGATAAAAAACAAGGGCAGTATCCGTCCACGTTAAGAATTAACCAATGCGGACGAAAAAGAATTGCAAATAGATCTATGTTTTCATTTGTTTATACCATCAATAATTATGTTTCATTTTGAAGAAGTTATGCTCCATGAAAACAACAACAACAATTCGACAATGATAAAAAAAACGACACTATTCAACAGTTCTCATAAAATTAATTAATAAAAGGATAGAGTAAGACGTGAAACTCACCTTCGTAACGTTGACGGAACTAAATCTGTCATGTTGATTACGTCTATGACGTAAGAGATGACGTCACTTCATGTTCTGGCGTCGCACGACGTTGTTCCAACAAATGGAAACGACGTTACGCATGAATGAAAGACAGTGCTATCTCTGAAGATTGATAGCAAACAAGCACTGGCGCTATACCAGTCGCCAGACCACCTGGCGACTCTCATAAGCAATAACCCTTGTTTTCTTGGTAAAAAAATCCAAAAAAATGTGTCAAGAAATAGATATAGATCCATTCCATCAAAATATGCGAAAATTCACAGTCATAATCAAACCCTTTAAAATTCCACATTCTACGTACATAATTATAAATGTTTTAATTATATACACAGAATAGTCAACTTTTTTGAACTGCGATTGTGACGGTGAATTTTCGCATGTGTACGCGTGCTTATAATATAATAATTTCAACAGCTTTGAAAGCTAGGTTGCTTGTTCGCCGTTATATTACAGATTGCCTAAATTGATTTTTTTTCGTAACACTTAAATATCAAGTTATGAAACTAAAGACATATACAAAAAAATTAAATATATATGTAGTATGTACATGCTACATTTGTAAGATAACAACATTATTCCAGGAGCAGGATTGGAGTAGGTGCTGTTGTTGGAGTTGAGGAAGAAGGGGTTTGTAGGGCCCTTGTTTTATTCGGTTCTTTATAAATGTATTAGTTTATTTTGTTTATTTCTAAAACCGATAAAGTCTTCGGGTGGTGGTGCGGTAGGCGGACAGTGGTGGTAGTATTTAATATATACCCACTGCATTATCTAGATGAATTCTACTGTTTAGAAAGTTTGTGAAGTTAGCAGCTTAGCATCCTGGCAGCGTGAAGTTGGCTACCTGGCAGCGTGAAGTTGGCTACCTGGCAGCGTGAAGTTATCTCATAAAACTTTTGACTTTAACAGAGATTTTTGTAATCGCCAGAAAATAAAATCGCATGATATTTATAAGTGAGAAAAGAAGAAGGAAATAGCTGATTTGCGGTAAAATAAAACGAATATTGACTAGTCACTTTCAGTTGCCAGGCTGCAAGGTATTGTTTTCTTTTGCATTTTTCGCGTTTGATTCAAACAAACAAAGACTTCCATTTAGTTTTTCATATTTAATTTCATAACACAAATCAACAAAACAATTTTCAGTGAGGGGGGGGGGGGGGGGGGGGGGGGGGGCTGGTGTGAATGTTAGAGTACTTTTTTCTTCTGAGCTCATAAAGTCACCAAAACAAATTCTTACATTTGTTTTTATTTTTCTTCCAGTTAAAACTAGTTTGTTGCACTGTCCCGATATACAACCCTAGTGCGTAATGGTTTGGACACCGGGGCTATCAGGCCATCAGGAACTACAACCGTAGACGCTTGGAAGAACCGCATTAAATCTGGATAAACCGTGTTAAAGCGGCGATCATCGGGGAGTGGCCGCGTTGGGGTTAAAAATTTTCCTACTACCGGGGCTCACTGGGGAATACCTGCTTATTCCGTTGATAACAGGGACTTTACAATAGCGTTTCCGGCCTGATCCGTCTTTCCACCGTATGACCACCGAGTAAAACCATATTGAACCGGCATGGGGTAGGTCGAATGTGGAGATAAGATGACTCCTTGTATTACGGAGGAGAGCCGACGTAGCCCCGACTCGTGCCGTCTAGTCGAACTACGGTTTGGCACGGTACTTGTAGCAGCCGGCAAAGGTTAAGGCTAAGAAAGTAACGGTGGAGCCTCTGTTCAACTTCGGAAGACGTATTTTAAATCTTGTTCACACTGACCCTGTGTATGCTCCGGTGCGCCTTGGTAATTGTAGCCGTTGACCGGGAAAACCCGAGAAGATTTATGAAGCCTAGTTCACACTGACCCGGTATACATTCCCGGTTCGTGACAATTAGTCTCCATCATTCAGATGCCCTGATTTCGCATAGGCGATCAGTTCGTCTGAAGATATTTCTTTTTAGGACGATTCAAAACGAGGCTCAAAAGTAGGACATTAGTATGGAAGGCCGTTGCTGTCTCATGAAAATAGTTTTAAGACTGTCGGCTTGCCGGAAATCGAAGTCACATCCTACGGCTACACGCACTTTTTATGTGTATTATTGTACCCACAGGAGTATGCAAGTTTGCTGGATTCTGTAACAACGAGATCTGACAAAAATGAATGCAGACGTTGCAAGCACAACCTTATTGCTTCCTTAGAAATGTTTTATAATTAAATTATTTCAATTAGAAGATAATACAATTAAAATTTAAAATTTTAACTAAAATTTGGACCGTTCTGGATCAAAATTTCTTCCAAAAATAGAAACTTGGCCCTACGCCCATTTTGTTTATTTCTAATGATTTCTTCAAAAATCATTGCATTACCCTCTTGGCTACCTTAGAAACATTTTATATTGAAATCACTTCAATTAGATTTCACAAAAAATGACTAAATATCCCTACTACGAGAAGACAAAACAAGAATTTTGAATATAACGTACGACAATTTATTCATAACTAGGAATTTAAGGGGACTGGGTCGTGTTTTATATTTCTGACGTAAAAGTGACGTAAAAACGCTCTAACTTTTTGACAAAATTTTATTTAATTTCATTACAATGATTTCTCTATAAATGTTTTCTAGGATAGCCTTTAAAATTCAAAATGAATTTGAATATAAATTATTAACATTATGCAATGAGGCATACTTATCATTAAATTATACAAAGATATCACATAATGATCGTAATGGTGTTCTTGCATATATGGTGTATAAATATTATGTAATGGTGTAAAGAGATAATGAAGCTATGTTAGACCGTATATTTCGCAAAACGTATATGTCACACGTGTGATATATTCGGTCGAATACGCGACAACGTGTGATATATCCGGTGTTATCAGTAAATTAAGCACAGACATGTGCAGTGAAACAGTCAAAAATGATAATGAAATAGTGGCAGCAACGACGTTGCAGTTATTTGCATTCATTTATTTATAGTAAAAGGGCATGTTATTTAAATTGCGTTTTTATAATCCATATAGAGGAGGGGGGTCTACATAGTGCCACATGTGTATATTATACGGTTAAAGCACTGTTCACTTTTAAGAAATCCCGATTGATTTTAGATTTGTTTGTCTTGCAAAAGCGCCAGCTGTCGGTTAGACTTTAATATAGCTATGACTGTAGACGTTCGTCTGAGCAGTGTGAAACTTATCAATGACAGAACGATGATCTAGACTAGGATATAATCATCTCCTGAATACCGCTACACTAACATTTTGTTAGATCCAATTTTAGTGAGATTGTACGTCAGGGCGAATCGGAACCGTAGCGACGCCGGGAAGAACCGAATTGATTCGAGAATCGGTGTCCACCGGCTTGCACCGTAGCCATATCGTTATATTACTGGCATTCACCGGCTGCTAACGAGCCCAACCGTAGTTCGACTGGCACGAATCGGGGCTACGTCGGCTTTTCTTCGTGACACATCGAAGCTAAATGAAGAGTCCTGTATCTTAGTCGTGGACACAGCCCATGCCGGTTTATTACGATTTTACCCGACGAATTAACGGCGGAGAGACGGATCATATGTGAAAGCAGTGTCTAGTTATTGATTGGACAACGTGGTTACAAACGGACGGTCGGAGCGACCCACCGGCATGTGCATAGCAATATAATCCCCGCTTCTTCAAAGGGGGCATATTTTGATCCAATTTTGTGCGCTCTAGATGACCTACAGTAAACGAACATAATATAATTATATCCTCGTGTGGTTTACAGATACAGACTTCAAAAATGTTAGCACAAACCTTGGTCTCAAAATTCAAAACTTTCATCGATTAGCTTTATTTAAGTTAATATATATTCTATAAATCACATTTAACAATGAAATAATAGAGCATTTTGCTTCTTGTGGGGCTATCTTTTAAGTTGAGAAGTTTAAGACGTTTATTGCTACATTTCATATTTGACAATACTTGAGTATCGATTTTCACAATGGATAAACATGCAAGGCACAATTTTACTAATTTTATAGAGTTTCTTCTTCAGATGATTCGACAACATGTACCTACATGCATATACATGTATATCCTTTCAAAACGAAATAACACGTGTTTTTCCCCTTATGATCTGTAATTTTATTCAGTTTATATTATCAATTATCTGTTCTAAACATGTTCTTGTCTTTGTTTTGTTTTTTAGAATGTTCGATATTTTATATATGGAAAAAAAACCCACATTTGTGTTTTTGTGTATTTGCTTTATACTAAAATTTTGACTCTGAGTTTAATATTCAAATTCTAGCATTGTTCTTTTATGAAAATCTATTGAATCTCATACTCCTCGTCAGTGACATTTAAAGCCGACGTTTAAGTTCACGGTAGCGTTATGCGAATGCATCATTATGAGGTCCTACAGCGATTTTTTTGTTATGAATTACGTGTACTTGGGTCAACGTTACTTTGTGTCCTTTACGCGTTGATATAACGTTGTTGTCGTGTCTGTTGATTTATGTAATAAACGGCGAAAAATACTACAAAACGTTAATGAAAATAAACCAAGCTCTTTTTTGCTGTCACTGTCAAAAGGTGAAATATGCATATCAGGAATTGCCACATTCAGAAAACAACAGCCTCCCCACACAGTCAAGAAGAAGAGAGGGGGAGAGAGCATGGTTAATAAAATAATCAGTTTCAAAAAGGACGCCACTAACAAAAAACAAAAATGAGAACCCGAGGGGTTACCGCCTTGGAACGGTCAGTGGCAAATCAAATTGCCACTGGGGGTTTAAACCAGGTTCTAGGGTGCACCAACCTCACACTTGCCCCAACAATGGGTATTTCAGGATCCACCACGAGATCCAGTATTGAACTAGAGACGGTTGGGATATTTATGTACCACAACAACTTCAACGTTGATTGTGTTTGTTTTTCTTCTGTAGGTTCTTCTAAACATTCGTTACGGAATGTTTCAAGAAATTTGTTATAAAGTGTTATAAACCTTAATATCATAGCCAATGAATCGGGTTCCGATTTCAGACCTTCGATAATATCGCCCGCTATAACCAAAGAGTCCTCATCCTGATTAAATATTGGACAATCGTTTATCCAGTACGACAACAAGTCGTTTAGTTGTTTAAGGTTTTCATCACAATCTTCAAGTTTCCCATCAAACAGGTTTCTTTCTGGTATCATATAATTCGGCAGGTACTTTCTTTCAACGCATCGTTTTAAAACATGGAGGGTTGATCTTAAGAGCGGTAGGAAGTTCCCATATTTGAAATACTTTCCAGGCACTGATTCTGTTATCCAGAACATGAGGTTTTTCATGATGTAGGATGTTATATCTGGACATATCACTTGAACTCTATTGTATGCAAAGTGTTTTAATCTAATATAAAGTAGACGTTGTACGTCATTCCAAGATCTAATAAGTTTGGTTTCTGCAGTAGTGTAACATATACGCCATTCGACACTCTCGTACTTACTTCCCCGAAGTCCTACAGGAACTACATATCCCAACATTCCAAAAATTTCCTGCTGAAGTTCACGCGAAGGCCATTCGTAATACCGTCTACGGTTAAGCCATTTACGCAGGTCTGATTTACCCAGAAAAGGAATAGCAAACACTAAGTCAAATGAAATTTCATTCATAGAACATGAATTGACGTTTAGATCCGGAAATCTCTGCATGATTTCATTAAAAAAATATTTTTCTGCGGGACCATGTTCTTCTCCGCTCACATCATCTGATTTGCATCGATAATGTTTTACACGTTTTGCATGTTTTATGTCTAGCGGGTTCTCTTCTTTTATTGACTTAAGAACTAATGTATATCCAGGTGATGCAGATTTTCTATCAGCTACATAAATTTTCTTATCAGTTGGTATTTCCATATTTTCTTCGTGATCACACAAAATACTCAAATTACTCACACTCATTATATCAAAATCACTTTTGAAAGGAATGAACGTGCCTTCAGCTAGACTTCCAACAATAACAGTGGATAATTGATCGTCTGATGGCATCCTTGATAATGCCAAGTCAAAATTCTGTGGATGTAAAATATATTTGTGTAATATGCAGCAAAACCAAGAAAGAAGTTGATAAAAAAACGGACAGTCTTCATTATTACTGTTCTCATCAACAGAGTGAGCATCACTAATCTCAGGCACGGTATAAGGTTTCTCCATCTCCGCTGGGATCGGTTTACACGTCTTCAATAAATCTACATCTTCATTACTGGATGTACCAATATCATCCTGCTTTCCACTTGCCATTTTGCACAATCAGTTTCTAGAAAAGCTTAATATGTTCAATATTCCGCAAAAGTTAACTCTTATTAATTCTTTATTTATTGTCGTTCATTGTGTTTGCACTGATATTACTGAAATTATACATTAGATTATTTATTAAATCTGTATTTTTCCTCACGTAGGATAATCCTAATCAGTTTAGAATGTCACATCTTATCTGATAACGTTAAAGTAGATATTTTATGACTTAAATTGTTTACTTAAACGAACTCATAAAACATGTTCGCCAACTTTAAATATTGCTTTAGTTTTTGTAACGTTTTATTGAAAGTGGATTTTTGGCACGAGCTCAAAACTTTAAGAAGTCTATTTCACAATGCGCTAATGAAATGTAAAATATCTCGATTTCGTTACGATTTCCATGAATTTGCCAATTTGTAATTATCCATGAGCTGTTATCAGTTACGTCCTATAAAACCGTTTAGCACAATACTACATATATACGTATGTACTACATATGAATGATTATAATACTTCTGAAATTATTTTTGTTTTGATATATATGAGTTGATTGTATATCCCAGCAAGTTAAATGTATTTATTAATACAAATCATAAATGGCCGTTAACCGATAGGGCATTTTGCTTCTTTAAGTATTGTTATTAAGTTGAGAAGTTTACGAGATTTTTGCTAAATTTCATATTTTGTTAATGCTTGAGTATTGATGTTCACAGGTAATTTAGAAATCGTTCTACATTTGTAGCCAAAATCTATGAAAATTTAATTCCCCAGCGATTTATTTAAAAAGAAATCCCTTTTCTATTTTACAATAAACAAAATAGCTCTAAAAGTCTAATGTCGTCTTCGTTTAAAAACCGGCAGATATTCGAAAACAATACGTACGATATGCATCCGACCTGTGCATAAGGATGCGCAGTAAAATCGAAACATCTTGTTTCAGTTCTCTTTATGTCAGTCAGGTTTCTGAGTGGATTTTATTGTAATTGTGAAAGTACCCGGCGCTCATCTCGAGTACCGGTATCAGGCGATATTGCCGGCCGCCGACAATTAAAAAAAAATAATAATTAGACAAATAATTATGTTGTCGAATAACGCGGTATACCCAGAATCCCGGAAAAAATGCGGTCGGGGGTAAAAGAAGAGGGTCGGTCGGGTGACCAGAATCAAGATTGTTTTGGCCTTATAGTATGACGCATACACTATCATTTTAATATTCAAACTGAAGAGCTTAACAGCACTAATGCTTATACACTATCTTCTTAATCTGAGAGTGATATCGTTACTGTACACACACTATAAATTACAAAATTTAGAATCAGTGTTGAGCAGAAACAAGACAAAGTACCTAATTTGCATTGGTTGTCAAAATTAAAAAAACAACGAACAAAGCAAGATTTATTGCAAACTCTAGATCTTGCCACTAAATTATCCGTGCTCTTAACATATTGTCTTTCAGCAATAAAGAACATGCATTTAGGTATTGCAAAAATGTTTTTTTGAAAACACTTGCAAAAAATTATTTTGGTCTATAAAAATTCAAATGACGTTTTAACGAAGCTTAAATCAAATAATGTTCAGGCGTTCTGTTTGTCTTCATATGATTTCTCTCCCTCATAATTTAATAAAAGAAAAGCTGACCAGTCTCATTGAAAAAAAAAGTTTGCTAAAGAAAATAAAACTTTATCGCTTGTAATGAACATAGGGCTTTCTTTACATATAGTTAATGATAATTATACTTAATGACCTGTCAAGACCTAATCGGGGCGCTCACATTTTTTATAATATTTATGTGAGATTTAGTACCTCCATTTAAAAACATGTAAAAGGCATTCCAATGTGTACTAATTGTGCACCATTTGTTGCTAATTTGTTTTATACTGTTATGAAAAAGAGATTGTATGTTATCTCTTTCTACCGAACATAAAGATGACAGTATTACAGCCTTTAACAACATCTCGAGGTGCCTTGGTTTTCTCGTTTAGGGCATAATTCTTTTATCTGGGTACCATACGCCGCTGAATCTGAAAATACCCCATTGAAGGTTCCATGTTCACCGTTATATGCACACCGTCGTTAGGGATGGTGAAAATTGTACTGTTTATTGGTGTAAATTTGAGTTGCGCTCAACCCGGGGCTAGGCGGCGTGGGCAGTAATATGCAGTTCCATTGCTGTCCAGGAACAGGCTCCATCAAAGCGAGCCTGCACTATGTTCATATTTGTCGTGTTCAATGGCTTTCAAAGTTTCCTTTTAATCTATTTTGATGATTTGTTGAATGAAGATAATAACAATTTCCATCTCTGGTTAATTAAATTTATCCTAATGAACTACAACCACAACTTAATAAAACAAACATTTCAGATAAGCATACAAAATTTCTTGATCTTAATCTTTCTTTAAAAAACGGATACGTCACTTCTAAAATATTGGTCTGAAGAGCGTAAGAAAGTTCCAACATTTGCAATACTTTCCAGGCACTGACTCTGCTATCCAGAACATGAGGTTTTTTATTATGTAGGATGTTGTATCTGGACATATCACTTAAACTCAATTGTATGCGAATTATTTAATTTAATATAGAGTAAACGTTGTACGGCATTCCAAGATCTTATTAGCTTGATTTCTGCAGTAGTGTAACATATACGCCATTCAATACTTTCATTCTTACTCTCCCGATGTCATACAGGAACTACGTATCCCAACATTTCAAATATTTACCGCTGAAGCTCACGCGAAGGCCATTCGAAATACCGTCTACGGTTTAACCTTTAGAACAGGTCTGATTTACCCAGACAAAGGAATAGCAAACACTGCATCGAAAGAAATTTATCAATAAAACATGAATTGATGTTTAGATCCTGAATCTCTGCATAATTTCATTTAAAAAATATTTTTCTGAGGCCTAAAATTTTATTGCCGAAATCTAAATGATATTAATTTATTATTTAAAATTGCATTTTCTTTCATCATTTTGAGTACAAAACCGATCGCAAGTAAGCAGCCGGTGGTTATCGGACGCTTGGTGATAACGCATGAGAAAATAGCCGAACCCAGACTTCGCAAAAGGCGTCGGAAAGGTCTGGCAGATTTTGCTTCGGTCCGGTAAACTCGGTCCTTCTGTCTGATGACTTTAAATCTAAGGGAAACAGCCTTTACTTCTTCGTGAACTCCAAGCAACGGTTATTTCCCTTAAGTCACAGTAAACTGATTTTTGATTTGTTGCCAGATTTCTATTGTAAAAACGCAAATTCGATAACATAATCTAACGGCCATGTAATGAAAAATGGTGTTTCGGCTGTCTAGCGTTTGCAGATGATATTCTGTGCTCAACTGGGGACATTTTACGAATCACAGAGAAAATTCCGGCGTGTAGGCCAAAATTAAAAATGACATTGTTGCCAGTGTTAATTTTCATCTCACGGAAACAGTAACATGGAAATCTAACAAAGTTTCATGGCATAAAAGTGTGAATTCGTTTAAAAGTCAGGAGCTCGGAAATCGAAATAAATTATCTTTTATAAACCGGAAGTAGAGTAATAAGTCTAGGATTATAATATTATGTTCATCTCAACCATTTCATGTTTGTTATTCTGTATCAAAAATGACCCCAGTCTAAGCAAAACTGGTAGGTATAAGTTTTAATGGGGAAAGTTAGTATTTCAAACAAATGTACCTAAATAAACAAACACTTATTTTTTTGCAATATATCAGTCTTTTTTCGGTCCGACAAAATTTCATTGCTCATTAATTGGACCGAACGACCGGCAAGTTTTCGGTCTTCCGCAAAGTCTGGCGAACCAAGGGAACATTCTGTTTGAGTCTCCGTTTCAGTAAAATTGGAGACACCACTCGTTCTTTCGTGTAAAAAGTAGATTATTGTTGAAAATGTGTGGCATTGTTGACGAAGTTGTTCAGCCTGTTGGTGATTTTGAAATTGAAAGCAACCGGCTGTCCTATTTGCAGCTCTTAAGTGACTGAATTTGCAAACGAGTCAGTGTTCATTTTCATGTTAAAAATGTTGCACACAGTGATATAATCAGAACCTGAATATATCTCCACTAAATAAATAATAGTACAGTAGTTTAAGTTTCCATTGTCAAAATGTGAAATGTGTACTAAATTGTATTTCAGTTTTAAGTAATGAGGAATATATGAAAACGGAACTTTGAAAGCCACCGAACACGACAAATATAAAAAAAATATTGCAGGCTCGGTTTGATTAAGCCTATTTATGGGCATTAAAGGAAATGCATTTTACTGCCCACCCCTTCTAGCCCCGGATTGAGCGCAATTCAATATTTACACTAATAAAAAGAACAATTTCGATCCGTCCCAAACGATGGCATTCAAATGACGATGAACATGGAACCTTCAATTCGGTATTTTCAGATTAATATCATTCCATGTGGCGTATGGTCCCCAGATAGAAATAATGGGTATGCCTTAAACGAGAAAACATTGAGCGGAGCTAAAACAGAATAGAATATTGACAGAGGATCAGAGAATGTAAATCATGCATATCACAGACAACGCCAAAGGCAAAACTCTGCGTTTATTGACTCAAGAACTAATGTATATCCAGAATATGAAGGTTTTCTATCGCTACATAAATTTTCTTATCAATTGGTATTTCCATAACATCTTTTGTGATCACACACAATGCACCATTTACTAACAAACATAATGTCACTATCACTTTTCCCAAGAACAACAAGTGCCTTCCACTCCACTTCCAACAGCAACTCTGGTGAACGAATCGCTTGGTGATGAATAATTTTCAAGAATCATCCGTTCAAGGTCAAAATTATATTTTTGTAGCAGATTAAATTTGTGTAAAGCTGTACAGTAAAGCCAAGAAAGAAGTTGAAAAATAAAATAAAAGTGTTCATTTTTAGTGCTCTCATCAACAGTGCGATTATCACTTATCTCATTCGGGATGTAAGATTACTCTGTCTCCGCTGTGGCTTGTTTCTCTAATCTAAGTCTTCATCACTAGATATACAAGTATCAGCCTGCTTTCCAGTTGCCATTTTGAAAGCTGCGTGCTTATAAGTGGCTAAATGTATTAAATATTCCACTAAGTTAAAACTTATTAATCCTTTGTTTATTGTCTTTCATTGTGTTTGCTGACTGATTTTACTGATATTATACATTAAATTAATGATTAAATTCGTAGGTTAAGCCAAATCAAACTACAATGCCATACTAGTATCTTGCCTTATGACGTTACATTCTAAGTTAAAGAATTAATCGATTAGCAAAAATAGAAACTGATTTCATAAAGAAATAAGAAATAGATGAAAGGGGAACATTGAAAGCCACCGAACACACGGTTTGATAGAGCCTGTTCATGGGCAATAATGAAAATGCATATTACTGTCTACGCCGCCTACCTCCGGCTTGGGCGGCACTCAATCATGACAACTCATAAATTTATTGAAAGTGTCTTTCAAAACAAAATGTTGAAGCTGTTGCAACAATTTCATACAGTGATAACAAGTCGATTAAAGATACTGAAACAAAATATTCAGTTTCAATAAAATACCTCGTGTCGAGTGAGAATTCAAGATGAATAAATGTCCTTGAAATTTAATAAATATAAATAATAACAGCCTGTTACAAGAGCGAAATCTACCAATTTTTACGTATATTAACTTTAAAAAAAGTGTCCGTCCTGAGTATTGAACTCGGGGCCTACGCTTGAGAGGCGGGAGTGTTAGCCACTACACTACAATAAACTTGTATTTCGTACTTGAAATTAACAATCAGTATCAAAGGAACTAGAAAGGAACCAGTAAGAACTAGGAATATCTACACTTCTCTTTCGTTTTACACTTTGTATTGTATGCAAGTGTTTACCTGACACCCAAGAATATTCCATATAATATTGTATTTAAGCCATCAATATTGACTTAACTGGTTACTTAAATCGTAAATATGTTTTTCCTCCAATACAACACCCACTAACAACCAATCGAATTAATCTTTTTGATTTTTCCGCTGCATAATATTCAAAATCCCACTAGATACCTCTCCACCCTGCTAGATGCCTCTCTGGTGTAAATAGCTACCAATCGAAATAGTTTATTTCATTTTCCCTCTGCATAATAAGAGAATACGAGTATTATTTACAACATTTCATTGGTCGAAAAACTAGGTCAAAAATGAGCTTAGACAGCTAACGCCGAAAAAATAAACTGAATTTGATTTGCTAAGTGTGTTAGGGTGGGGGAGAGCCTATCTGGCTAAAATATATTGATAAAAAAGTTAATAGTTGCCGTACGAATTTAAGTGCGAATAATGGATAACGTATAAATGCATGTACATTATTTCAAATTGTTTTCTTTAGCATTTTTAATTAAAATATCCGAAGTGATGTAGATATTTAAACAGTTGATTTCACTCTTTTTACGTATATGACTTTTCGGCCTTACGGCCTTTATCAAACTTAACAAATCACTCAAATTTAGCTTGGGCGATTTATTAAATTTGATAAAGGCCGTAAGGCCGAAACGTCATGCAAAAAGAGTGAAATCAACTGTGTTTAGCATTTTTTGTATTTGTTTGTTTGTTTGTTTGGGATTTAACGCCTGGTTTCAACACTTTTCTGGGTTATATCCCGGCGGTCAGTCCACCTAACCGGTGTTCCTGGGTCTCTAACCAGTACTAACCAATTTCTCCGCAAGCGACTGACTGCTTCCTCACTTGAATCAGAGGTGAGGGACAAATGACTCTCAGACGCAATGTCCGAGTTCAATTGTCACGGAGAAATTTTTCCCGCCTCGGCTGGGGATCGAACTCACGACCCCTGGATTGACAGTCCGATGCTCTATCCACTGAGCTAGCCGGGCGGGCAGCATTTTTTGTACCAACCCAACCGCTCGGCAGCCCTTTAATGACCAGGTCCCAAGATCATAAAACTAAGATTTGAGATCAATCTCAAATCTCAAGGATCTGATTGGCTGAAATGATGACTATTATATTCAGCAGATTTTCCGGAAGTTGAAACTCAAATTAATGCAAATACTCGTATATGCTGCAAAACACACATCCGCTAGAAATTTTCGAAAGACCCAGCAAACTCTATGAAGCTAAGCAAAATCCGGTTTGTATGTCACGCTGCCCATGTAGCTAGTGTACACATGTTCTATCTTTAAATATAAAATAAATCAAAGGTTAAGTAACCACAAGAACAGAAACTACAGGAAATAATGTAACCTTTGCCGTTAGTTATCCGGTTGTGGCAGTCGTGATGGTGAATTTTAAAGTCCATCCTTGTTGTCTCTTGTTACTTTAAGAATTAAAAATCGGAACAGAACATAATTTATATTTTTATGATAATCGATTTAATTGGAATGAACAGTGTGATTTATATGGTTACATGTATCACTATCATTTAGTAAAAAACGGCACAACACTAACAACAACAACATTAACAACAACAAAAAATTTGTATTTGTGTTTGGGAACATTATATAATAATATTTTAATATAACATAATATAACATAACATATAAACAGAGCTCTAAATACAAGGATCGCTGGTAAAAGCCATTCTACTAATTTGTTTATGTTTTTAGTTTTTGCGTTTTCCTGTATACCTTATAATAAACAGCACACATATGCATAAAATTGTATGTGAATGAAGTACATTTTGCCTAATCTCCGATCATCGTCTAAATAAATAAAGCGAATAACGCATGAGATAATTTTGATATATATCACGCATGTGATAATTCCAATATCGCGCAAATGATAATTCCAATATCTAATATTGCACCTGTGATAATTCCATTATCACATACGTGATAATTCCATTATCGTGCATGTGATAATTCTAATATCGAGCATTTTATATTTCCAATATCTCATTTGTTATAATTCTAATATCGAGCATATGATTATTTCAATATCACGCATGTGATAATTTTAATATTGAGCATGTGATAATTATAATATCGAGCATGTGATTATTTCAATATCGCGCATGTGATAATTTCAATTTCAAATATTGCACATCTGATAATTCCAAGATCGCAGATGTGATAATTCCAATATAGCTCATGTGATAATTCTAATATCGAACATGTGATAATGACAATATTGACCATAAGATAATTATAATATCGAGCATGTGATGATCAATATATCGAGCATGTGATAATTATAATATCGAGCATGTGATGATAAATATATCGAGCATGTGATAATTATAATATCGAGCATGCGATTATTCCAATATCGCGCATGTGATAATTCCAATATAGCGCATGTGATACTTCCAAACTCATGCAGAAGAACAGATACGCACTATTTAAATTCTATATTATGATTGGTTTGGCATTGTTCATTTTTTTTGTTATCGTGCCATAAATCTGCACAACGAATTTAATGATTAATGTTTTATAAAATAGGTTTGGTTTCTGTAAGAGTGCTTTAACTTATTGATACATTTGAAGTAAAAGTTTAAGGTTAGCTTAAAGACATTGATATGTAAAATAGTGAATTTCTCGTAAATCAAGTAATCAAGACACAACCTAATAGTCACTTTTGGGTGTTGGTGACCACAAACTGAATGCCAATATTTTGATGTTTTTCTATCACCGACAGTTATTTACTAAAGTATTTTATATGATATAGTATTGTGTGACATAGGAGACAACATAAATAGAGTATCACAGTAGTATTTTAAAAATGAAAGACAGATGAATTAAAACATAATACTATTTTGCACAGAATAATGATAAATTACCTTAACGTTCTCTAATTGTCACATTTAATTATAAAAGTTGATTTATGTATCAGTAAAAATACTAAATTGAGCATCTCAAAACAATATGATTTGCCACGAGACAACATAAGACATAAAAAACTGAAAAAAATCTATATATGGTGACATCCTAAAAAACGCTTTACAACAGTAGACCTACCTAAATTGAGCATCTCAAAACAATATGATTTGCCACGAGACAACATAAGACATAAAAAAACTGACAAAAAATCTATATATGGTGACATATCCTAAAAAGAGCTTTACAACAGTAGACCTACCTAAATTGAGCATCTCAAAACAATATGATTTGTCACGAGACAACATAAGACATAAAAAAAAACTGAAAACAATCTATATATGGTGACATATCCTAAAAAAAGCTTTACAACAGTAGACCTACCTAAATTGAGCATCTCAAAACAATATGATTTGCCACGAGACAACATAAGACATAAAAAAACTGAAAAAAATCTATATATGGTGACATATCCTAAAAAAAGCTTTACAACAGTAGACCTATCATTTACAATAGAGTTCTAAGAACATTAGAGGTCCTAAAATGATCATTGGGCAATACCACATGTTATTATAGCTGATGACGACACTGAAACAGGACGGTAAATACAAGCATCCGTTTTATCATTGTTTTTGTAGAAAGGGACGACAAGAGCAGACTTAGCTAATCGGGTACAATACCCTGTAATAATGGATAAATTACATAGCTTATATTATGCTCTTAATGAAATATTACATTCACTTTCCGGTTTATTTTCGTATGTTTGAGGTTCCGCAGTTTCATAACTTTGTAGCTTAAATCTGATTGTTACAACTACTGCTGTTGTGATCAGTATAAAAATTGCCACAACAGCCAGTATGATTCCCACTATTAGTCCTAAATGCACCAAGTTGCTTTTGGCCGATATATCAACAATTTCCTCGAAAATTATAGTCTCGTTAACTTTGTCATCGTCTTGCTTCTCATTTTTCCAATTGCACAAGTCGCGAAACTCTTCCTTGTTTTGTCTTATGTCGCTCCGATGCGTTCCATAAAGTACTAGTTTTACATCGTCAATGAAAATGTCTCCTGAAACAGAAATGGAACACGTTTTTACTTGTATGATTTACTTCTAGAATAATGTGTTGCATTAGTCAATCTAACGCGCATTAGTGATATGTATATATTCAAATATTCGTCCACTGTCCACCAACAATTGCATATTCAAGTTATTTTCTCGTTTTCGTTAATTGTTTGTGGCGTCTTATTAGAATTGACATACCTATAACAAACATGATCTCTCTTCTTCTTTTCTTTTTCGCTGCGTGGGGATGCTGTGCTTTGTGAGTGTGGCGATTCCCGATATGCATATTTCACTTTTTTTATTAAACAATTTCTTATAGTTAATGTGATTTATGCACTTGTCGCCCGAGTCTATTGCATACATAATATGTGTTTGTAATGATGAATATAGAAAAAGCAATAAAATATGTTTAAACCAAACCATTAGTCGATCTGGCTAAAATGTGTTTGATTGAATTATGGACTTACAGCGTTTCTAAATCATGACCTGCTTAATAAACATGGAAAAACCAATGAAAGTGAAAATGGTTCTGAGGAGATACATACAAAATAACAGACCTATAAACGTAGACAAGCAGGAAGGGAATTAACAATTCAAAGTTAAAAACACAAAACAAAGGTTAGCAAGAACAACAACAACAACAAACTTTATTACGTCAAGGTTACATAGTAACAACAGACAAAGTGTAATAATAATAGCGAATTCTTTTTTGGATAGTGAATCGGGAACCTTATTTTCTATTAGTCAAAAAAAAAAGAAAAAAAAAGAAAAAAATAGAACGAGATTTAAGGCCCCATACACAACTACATGTAGATGTAGAAACAATTGAATGCAATTTACAATTTGTAATGAATCAATGTAGAGTGATATCAAAGTATTTAGCAGGGCAGCATTATGTTGTTTTGTCGTAAGAATGCCTAATACATCGAGGAATCCTATCAAACTTTAATCGCATGAATATAAAACGTGTGATATTTGAAAGTCTAAAATATAGAAGAAAAATAACTGATCTAAGGTGAAATAAAAATGAAAGGAATTTTGATCGGTTTCAGTTCAAACGCTTCTAGATATCTAACTTTACTCTGCCAAGCTGCGAGGCTGCCAGGCTGAAAATGATTAATATTTGAACTTTCGCATTTGAGTGACAATACATGTATAATATTCAGCAGATTTTCCGGAAGTTGGCAGCCTCGCAGCCTCGAGACTTGGCAGCATCAGGTTTGCCATCTAGCAGCCTCGCGGCTTGACAGTGTAACGTTAGCTGCCTGGCAGCCTGACAGAGTGAATTTGGCCGCCTAGAAGCCTTTCAGAGTGAAGTTTGCAGCTTGTCAGCCTGGCATCCTGGAGGCTTGAAAGTTTCAGCCTGGCACAACAACTTATCACCTGCAGATAAAAAACAGAACCAATCAATTACTCACACATCTTTAACTCTATCTCCCATTCAATAAATTACTTTCTCCCTCGCCCATTTATAATCACTCACCTATTCACTCAATCACCCTCCTCCTCCTCCTCCCCTCCTCCTCCTCCTCCCCCCTCCCCCCTCCTCCTCCCTCCTTCTCCTCCTCCTCCTCACTGTACCCCCACTGTACCCTCACTGTACCCCCACTGTACCCCCACTGTACCCTCACTGTACCCTCACTGTACCCCCACTGTACCACCAATCCACTCCCCTTAAGCCGATTTATTAAAACTGAATAGTTTCGTAATGTTTTCGGATATGACACCTATCAACATTATGACGTATTCAAATACCTAAAGAAATAAACTAACGAGCAAATGTGCTCCTGATGAGAACCTATTATCACTGATAAGTCGGGAAAACGTCATAAAGGATTCGCGATTTTCGTTTCCAAAGCGGAAAACTGTAAAGAAAACAAAAATAAATGTTACAAACTCTACAATTTAATATAATTTAATTTAATATTTCACTCCAAGTCTGCCTCCTGGCGAAAAACAAACGGTATGTTTGGGTGTACGAGCTGTCTCGGTTTTAGGGGAATCGGTTTTAAAAACACGTGTTCTATTTATTGATTTTATTTAAAGTCATCGCGTGCTAGTGCCGGGATTTTGAATTAGGTTTCATTGTCTTTTTAAAATAACGTCGGTACGAGCCGTCATTGGTTCTAAGCGCAGAAGCGTTAGGTAGGATTGGCTAAATTTGAATGAGCGTCGGTTACTAATTCCATCAAAATATCGACTGGTGTCATTGCGTGCCGATTTTAATTAGGTTTCATTGTCTTTTTAAAATAACGGCTAACGTCGGTACGCGCCGTCATTGGTTCTAAGCGCAGAAGCGTTAGGTAGGATTGGCTAAATTCGAATAAGCGTCGGTTATTAATTCCATCAAAATATCGACTGGCGACCTTGCGTGCCGAGTTTAATTAGTTTTATTAATACTGGGGATTGATAAGGTTATTAATTATAAATCGATAGCATCATCGCGTGCCGACTTTTCATTATACTGGTATTGTTTTCATTATTATAATGACATGCCGCGTTTTAGATGCGTGTAACACGGTGACACATCTCGACCGTCTAGTTGGTGAGTTTTGTAAGATAAAAAAAGTAAAATAGTATTGATGGAAATAACATTAACATGGTGAAGCTTTACGGGTAAACCGAGCATTATGGGAAATTAAGTTTCGTGTTAAAGTTGCGTTTAAAAGGGGGAGTAACTAAAATAGTGAAACAGGGCTCATCATTCTTGTTATCGCCGATGGTTTATTTCATATATATATATTCCAAATGTGAATAGGACGAGTACTTAGTTATAGGCAACATTAAGTTTCGTGTTAAAGTTGCGTTTGAAAGGGACATAAATCAAACCAGTGAAACAGGAGTTGTCATCCTTGTTATCGCCGATAGTTTTGTTTATGCGGAATATAAATGTTAAGTGTGAATAAGGCGAGTACTTTTAAAGTTTTAGGAAACATTAAGTTACGTGTTAAAGTTGCGTTTGAAAGGGACATAAATCAAACTAGTGAAAACAGGTGTTATCATTCTTGTTGTTTTCTATTTATGTTACTTATTTGATTAGGAACTATATTGATTAGTTAAATATTAGCTTAAAAATTCGCGCGCTGACCCGAAATTAAGCTACATACCCGCAATAGGTTTATGGATCGATATCGGCCATACCGTGTCGCGTTTTCAAATTATCGGGTATTGGTTAGGTTATTGATTTTATTTAAAGTCATCGGGTTTTATTTTATCAATGCCGGGATTGTTTAGCGTTTGAACATAGAGTTAATGATTATTATTATTATTATTATTATTATTATTATTATTATTATTATTATTATTATTATTATTATTATTATGGTTTGGTGAATTCAATATTACCGCTACAACGCGAGCTATATCAATCGCGTAACGACTATATCGACATTATTGGTCAGTCGCTCGGATAAACCCCCCGAGGTCAATACTATGCGCAGATGCTAAAATTAATTTACGATTAATAAACTGACCTGATCGGGTCATTCTATTACGAATGAAACGTTGACCTCGCTAAAGGGACGAGATCGATTATCGGTTCGTTATAAAGGACGCTGATTTATTGGGGAGTACCGTTAGGGGATCTAATCTAGGTTCTAAGCCTTACCTGATTGGTCGCCATAAAAAGGCGGGTCTACACGCGCGTTAACTATTTTTAATTAACGATCGATCCCGATGAGTCATTAGATCCCGGTGAGTCATTAGATCCCGCGGCGATGACGCCGATGACGTCACGATGAGTCACTCGCTCCCTGCTCCTCAATCCCCAATCCCCCAAATCAGCCTAACTCCTCTTTATATACTACTCCTGCCTTATTTCGCCAAATTTTATTTTGTTTGAAATTAAATTTGTCTGTCACGCTGCCCATGTAGCTAGTGTACACATGTTCTATCTCTAAATATAAAATAAATCAAAGGTTAAGTAGCCACAAGAACAGAAACTACAGGAAATAATGTAACCTTTGCCGTTAGTTATCCGGTTGTGGCAGTTGTGTTGGTGATTTTTAAAGTCCATCCTTGTTGTCTCTCGTTACTTTAAGAATTAAAAATCGGAACAGAACATAATTTATTTTTTATGATAATCGATTTTATTGAAATGAACAGTGTGATTTATATGATTACATGTATCACTATCATTTAGTAAAAACAACAGCACAACACTAACAACAACAACATTAACAACAACAAAAAATTTGTATTTGTGTTTGGGAACATTATATAATCATATTTTAATATAACATAATATAACATGACATATAAACAGAGCGCTAAACACAAGGATCCCTGGTAAAAGCCATTCTACTAATTTGTTTATGTTTTTAGTTTTTGCGTGTTCCTGTATACCTTAAAATAAACAGCACACATATACATAAAATTGTATGTGAATGAAGTACATTTTGCCGTATCTCCTATCATCGTCTAAATAAATAAAGCGCATAACGCATGAGATAATTTTGATATATATCACGCATGTGATAATTCAAATATCGCGCAAATGATAATTCCAATACTTAATATTGCACCTGTGATAATTCCATTATCGCATACGTGATAATTCCATTTTCGTGCATGCGATAATTCTAATATCGAGCATATGATATTTCCAATATCTCATATGTTATAATTCTAATATCGAGCATATGATTATTTTAATATCACGCATGTGATAATTATAATATCGAGCATGTGATAATTTCAATATCAAATATTGCACATCTGATAATTCCAAAATCGCAGATGATAAATCCAATATAGCGCATGTGATAATTCTAATATGAGCATGTGATAATTCCAATATAGCTCATGTGATAATTCTAATATCGAACATGTGATAATGACAATATTGAGCATGTGATGATTATAATATCGAGCATGTGATGATAAATATATCGAGCATGTGATAATTATAATATCGAGCATGCGATTATTCCAATATCGCGCATGTGATAATTCCAATATCGCGCATGTGATACTTCCAAACTCATGCAGAAGAACAGATACGCACTATTTAAATTCTACGTTATGATTGGTTTAGCATTGTTCATATTTTGTTATCGTGCCATAAATCTGCACAACGAATTTAATGATTTATGTTTTATAAAATAGGTTTGGTTTCTGTAAGAGTGCTTTAACACATTGATACATTTGAAGTAAAAGTTTAAGGTTAGCTTAAAGACATTGATATGTGAAATAGTGAATTTCTCGTAAATCAAGTAATCAAGACACAACCTAATAGTCACTTGTGGGTGTTGGTTACCACAAACTGAATGCCAATATTTTGAAGTTTTTCTATCACCGACAGGTAATTACTAAAGTATTGTATAATGATATAGTATTGTGTGACATAGGAGACAGCATAAATAGAGTATCACAGTAGTATTTTAAAAATGAAAGACAGATGAATTAAAACATTATACTATTTTGCACAGAATAATGATAAATTAGCTAAACGTTCTCTAATTGTCACATTCAATTATAAAAGTTGATTTATGTATCAGTAAAAATACTAAATTGAGCATCTCAAAATAATATGATTTGCCACGAGACAACATAAGACATAAAATGTTATATTTCAACTGAAAAAATCTATATATGGTGACATATTTTAAAAAAGCTTTACAAGAGTAGACATATCATTTACAATAGAGTTCTTATAAAAGTAGAGGTCCTAAAATGATCATTTTGCCATACACATGTTATTATAGCTGACGACGACACTGAAACAGGACGGTAAATACAAGCATCCGTTTTATCATTGTTTTTGTAGAAAGGGACGACAAGAGCAGACTTTGCTAATCGGGTACAATACCCTGTAATAATGGATAAATTACATAGCTTATATTATGCTTTGAATGAAATATTACATTCACTTTCCGGTGTATTGTAGTATGGTTGAGGTTCCGCAGTTTCATAACTTTGTTGCTTAAATCTGATCGTTACAACTACTACTGTTGTAACGATCAGTACAAACATTGCCACAACAGCCAGTATGATTCCCACTATTAGTCCTAAATGCACCAAGTTACTTTTGGCCGATAAATCAACAATTTCCTCGAAAATTATAGTCTTGTTAACTTTGTCATCGTCTTGCTTCTCATTTTTCCAATTGCACAAGTCGCGAAACTCTTCCTTGTTGTTTCTTATGTCGCTCCGATGCGTTCCATAAAGTACTAGTTTTACATCGTCAATGAAAATTTCTCCTGAAACAGAAATGAAACACGTTTTTACATTTATGATTTACTTCTAGAATAATGTGTTGTATTAGTCAATCTAACGCGCATTAGTGATATGTATATATTTAAATATTCGTCCACTGTCCACTGTCCACCAACAATTGCATATTCAAGTTATTTTTGCGTTTAATTGTTTGTGGCGTCTTATTAGAATTGACATACCTATAACAAACATACTCTCTCTTTCTTCTTTTTCGCTGCGTGGGGAGGCTGTTTTTTGTGAGTGTGGAGATTCCCGATATGCATATTTCACTTTTTTATTAAACAATTTCTTAAAGTTATGGCCTTTATTAATGTGATTTATGCACTTGTCGCCCGAGTCTATTGCATACATAATATGTGTTTGTAATGATGAAAATAGAAAAGGCAATAAAATATGTTAAAACCAAACCATTAGTCGATCTGGCTAAAATGTCTTTGATTGAATTATGGCGTTTCTAAATTATGACATGCTTAATAAACATGGAAAAAACAATGAAAGTGAAAATGGTTCTGAGTAGATACATACAAAATAACAGACCTATAAACGTAGACGAGCAGGAAGGGAATTAACAATACAAAGTTAAAAACACAAAACAAAGATTAGCAACAACAACAACAACAACAACAAACTTTATTACGTCAAGGTTACATAGTAACAACAGACCAAGTGTGATAATAATAGCGAATTCTACAGTTTTTTGGATAGTGAATCGGGAACCTTATTTTCTAAAAGTCAAAGATAAAAGAAAAAAAGAAGAAGAAAAAGAACGAGTTTTATGGCCCCATACACAACTAGAAGTAGAAACAATTGAATGCAATTTACAATTTGTAATGAATCAATGTAGAGTGATTTCAAAGTATTTAGAGCCACATTATGTGGGTCTACGGCCGAAAATAAGTTAAAAGAACAGTGAAAAAAATCACAAACTAGAATGTAAATTGTGTTCCGGGGAACACATGTGTCGCCTGCATGGAAAAAGTTGAAATGTGGGCATATGTTTAATCATATATAATAAAAAATATTTTATTTAAGTTGATTTCAATACTACACCACTGAACACGTGTCATCTAAATTGCATTCAAAAGGGGAATAACTATAATAATGGTGAAACCCGAGTTATCATCTTCAAAAATTGGTTTGTGCATGCAGATGAGTTATTCAAAGTATTAAGATAATTGAACAAGTACTTTCCATTTTACAGGCAACACTAAGTTTCATGTTAAAGTTGCATTTGAAAGGGACATAACACATAAAATATTCAAACAGGAGTTATAATTTTTGTAGTTGTCGATGGCACTATTCATGTTGATGATACAATCCAAGTATTCAATGAATAGGGCAAGTACTTTCAAATTATACGCAACATTAAGTTTCATGTGAAATTTGCATTTGAAAAAAAATAGTCAAACAGGAGTTATGATTCTTGTTGTAACCAATGTTGTTGTTGTTCATGAAGATGATATATTCGAAGAGTGAATAGGACAAGTACTTTAAAAGTTATAGGCAACATTAAGTTTCATGTTAAAGTTGTATATTAAAGGGACACAACTCATAAAATAGTCCAGCAGGAGTTATCATTGTTGTTCTTCATAATGACGCTGTTCATGACGGTGATTTATTTCGAATATCAAGTGAATAGGACAATTACTTTCAAAGTTAAAGTCAACATTAAGTTTCATGTTAAAGTTGAATTTGAAAGGGGCATTACTCAAAATATAATCAAACAGGAGTTATGACTTTTTTTGTTACCAATGTTGTTGATCATGCTGATAACGTACTGTAGAATCTCGAAAATAAGCGCATATTCGAAAGTAAGCGCATACCGAATATAAGCGCATACGTGTCTTACAGAAAATTAATACCCAAAAATAAGCGCATACCCGTCCCTTAAGGTAAAATCTATCCCGAAAATAAGCGCATACCCGTTTCTTACAGTTAAAATATACCCCAAATATAAGCGCATATATGCATACCTAACTTGCTCAGTGGTTTAAGTTTCATTAGCTGGGAGCTAAATCGGCCTTTCAATTAAAGATAATTATCATATTAGCAATAAAGGTGTGAACAACTCGCATTGCAATTGCTAAAGTGAATCATTTATTCTTTTGTTCGAGTACAATGAAATAAAGTTTTCAATGTTTGTTTGGTAATATTTACGTGACTTGAAGTATCAATAATTTTGTGCATAGGCAGGTTTGTATATTAAATAAAAAATGGATGAAACTACAAATATATCTAAAAAAAAACCTCGGAAATCTTACAGCAGAGAAAAAAAAAGGAAATTATACAATTTTACAAAAAATGTCAAAACCAGTATTAAAACTTGTAAAGAGTAAATTTGTAAATCAACATGCATTTTCAAACACGTCTTTCCTCTTCAAAGACGATAATGTGTTTTGATAATCTTTGGTGCGTGCGTGTCTTTTAGTGTTATTTTGTTTCAAAATTAAGCGTACATTCAGCCAATCTAAGCTATAAGCGCATATCAAATATAAGCGCATATTCAGCGGCTTAAATATAAGCGCATATCAAATATAAGCGCATATTCGGCGGCCTAAATATAAGCGCATATTCAAATATAAGCGCATAAAAGCGTCACAAAATCAAAAGTAAGCGTATACGCTTATTTTCGAGATTCTACAGTATGCCAAGTATGAAGTGAACAGGACAAGTACTTTCAAAGTTATAGGCAACATTAGTTTCAGGTTAAAGTTGCATTTGAAAGGGGCAAAACTCCAAAATATTGAAACTGGAGTTATCATTTTTGTCGTCGAAGATGGCATTGTTCATGCTGATGATATATTCCAAGTATGAAGTGAATAGGACAAGTACTTTCCAAGTTATAGGCAACATTAAGTTTCAGGTTAAAGTTGCATTTGAAAGGGGCATAACTCAAAAAAAATTGAAACTTGAGTTATCATTCTTGTCATCACAGATGGCATTGTTTGTGCTGATGATATATTCCAAGTATAAAGAAAGGACAAGTACTTTCAAAGTTATAGGCAACATTAATATTCAGGTTAAAGTTGCATTTGAAAGGGGCATAACTCAAAAAAATTTGAAACTTGAGTTATCATTCTTGTCATCACAGATGGCATTGTTTGTGCTGATGATATATTCCAAGTACCAAGTGAATAGGACAAGTACTTTCAAAGTTATATACATTAATTTTCAGGTTAAAGTTGCATTTGAAAGGGGTATTTCTCTAAAATATTGAAACTGGAGTTATCATTCTTGTCGTCACAGATGGCATTGTTCATGCTGATGATATATTCCAAATATGAAGTGAATAGGACAAGTACTTTCAAAGTTATAGGAAACATTAAGTTTCAGGTTAAAGTTGCATTTGAAAGGGGCATAACTCAAAAAAATATTGAAACTGGAGTTATCATTCTTGTCGTCACAGATGACAGTGTTCATGCTGATGATATATTTCAAGTATGAAGTGAATAGGACAAGTACTTTCAAAGATATAGGCAACATTAAGTTTCAGGTTAAAGTTGCATTTGAAAGGGGCATAACTAAAAAATATTGAAACTGGAGTTATCATTCTTGTCGTCAGAGATGACAGAGTTCATGCTGATGATATATTTCAAGTATGAAGTGAATAGGACAAGTACTTTCAAAGATATAGGCAACATTAAGTTTCAGGTTAAAGTTGCATTGGAAAGGGGCATAACTCCAAAAAATATTGAAACTGGAGTTATCATTCTTGTCGTCACAGATGACAGTGTTCATGCTGATGACATATTTCAAGTATGAAGTGAATAGGACAAGTACTTTCAAAGTTATAGGAAACATTAAGTTTCAGGTTAAAGTTGCATTTGAAAGGGGCATAACTCAAAAAATATTGAAACTGGAGTTATCACTCTTGTGGTCACAGATGACAGAGTTCATGCTGATGATATATTTCAAGTATGAAGTGAATAGGACAGTCAAGTATTTTCAAAGTTATAGGCAACATTAAGTTTCAGGTTAAAGTTGCATTTGAAAGAAGCATAACTCAAAAAATATTGAAACTGGAGTTAACATTCTTGTCGTCACAGATGTCATTGTTCATGCTGATGATATATTCCAAGTATAAAGTGAATAGGACAAGTACTTTCAAAGATATAGGCAACATTAAGTTTCAGGTTAAAGTTGGGGGACTACCGGACGACAATAGGATCCCTATGTGTCTACCTGCTATCGCAGGCGACACAAATAGCAGAAACGCGCAAAATAGACGAAACATGGTGCAACAGTGCAAGGTAAACCAGGGTTTAAAACGACGGTTTAACTTTTCAGCCTCCACGACCGAGCGATCTTAAGAGCTGATGTATGCAAAACATGCGAGTCAAACTTATTTGTACGTACATGTGGTTAAATTTGGTATTCACGAATGTGTTAAATTCATATAATTAAATTAATTAATTGTTATGCGGTAAGATGTAGTGGTTATTTTTGACATTTGATTTTAATAATAAGCTTTTAAATTAGCAAAAGGCAATGTCATATCCTTTGAAATAAAAAAAAATTCATTAAGTGAATGACGATATTATTCGGTCAAAAAACTTTCTTGGCGGTTAAGGCATGTTATCATAGAATAAAACCATTAATGTGAAGTTAGCCATCCATCCCTTCAAGGTAAAATATGCTCAACAAGAACATTCTTTTATTCCAGATACACAAAACGAGCGTTTTAGCGATTTGTTTTTAAGAGTATGGGTGCAAAAATTATACATTTTTTTAAATGAATAGTATTCGTTATTCATAGTTATTCAACGATATATTGGGACAGGTTTTTATATTTTAGTATTTATAAACAATGTAAACATCTGGCGACCACTACTATTGCCTACCAGTGTATGGCTTTTAATCGATGTGTTTTCAGTAAGAAAATGTATTTACCAATCCGCGGCTTGTGCTGAACATGCAAACTCCACTGTCCAAAGGCAACTTCGTCCCAGAAGTGGACTGACACGAACTCTGTGGTGTTGAACTGGATGTAACCCTGTGAATTACAGTGTACTCGTACTCAATAAATACCAGTCACAGAAAATGACAATTATTACATCGTCAAAATTGTTTAATGAATGGTCCCCTCTATCCCATTTCCCCCCAAAAAGCTTCTTTTTTAACTTGATCAATACCTATTTCAATAACAACAATAAATGTTACATTGAATTCTATACCAAGAATCAACATTTGAACAATGATATATGGAATTGAAGGAGACATAAAATATTTGTATGAAAATACTGTTCCCTTCTTAACGATTTTATCAGCGACTGGGTAATACTAAAAACATTTCAATCTATGAATGGTTTATTTTTGGGGGTTCAGTCCTTTTCGATGTCGTCAATGCAAGCTGCCTGGAACTGGTGTTTTATTATTTAGAGGTTTTTAAGAGTCGACGGTCCGCCATCGTTCCACAATGCACACCTAATCCGTAAATGCACAATTGCTTTACTATGGAAGCATATTTGCGCCACAACTTAACCATATAAAATAACGTGAAAAAATGGAGGATTTCGCAAAAAAAGTTTTTTTTTCGCGAAAACAGATAAATTACAAACAAAAGAAATTAACACGAATTTATTCCTGATAATGCATTAAATTGTCTCAACATAAAGATATTGTATCCATGAAAATAATGGAGGTTTTTACGAAAACAGATTTTTTTTCTCGAAAACATATAACTTTTTTTCGTGAAAACATCAATTATTTTCACGTTATTTTATGTGGTTAAGTTGTGGCACAAATATGCTTCCATAATTTTTAGATAACTGACATCTTTCGTGAAATTGTTACGCTTTCATGAAAAAGTATCTGTTTTTCATTTCACGAAATCTGATTTTGTGAAATCTTCCATTATTTTCATGCAAAAATATCTTTCGTGAAAATTTTAAGGTTTCGTGAAAAGATATGTGTTTTCGTGAAATCCTCCATTATTTACATGAAAACTTTATCTTTATGTTGTGGCAGTTTAGAGCACTAACAGAAATAAATTCGTGTTAACATAACTTTTTTGTCGTGAAAATATGGATGTTTTCGCGAAAAAAATAACAACTTTTTTTGCGAAATCCTCCATTATTTTTAAGTTGTGGCACAAATATTCTTCGATAAAAGATACATTTAATTTATTAAAATTTTATTTGTGCAAAATTTTATCGAACCACATTTTGCCGTAAGAGATATTTTTATCTTGATTTTTATCGATGTCAGTGCAAGAACAAAGGTAGATAGACCTAAAAATACAAGGCTTATATATATATAAATCGTAATAATATATATTATACACATTATTACGATGCGAACTAAAAATCCATAGATCCAATGACCGTTTAAGATGAATTGAAAAGGGGAAAATGGTTTAAAAAAAACGAATTTAAAATCGGTCGCTTACTGTACCTCAGCATCGTGATCCAAGACGACGGAAGAAGTATTATGCGGTGACTTAACCTCCATTCTCAATTGAAATGCAGATGAACGTACCCGTACAGATAAAACGACATGTTCGATTATCGTTAAACAGTTTTCGTCTGTGTCTATGCAGTCGTGGCAAAATAAAAAGCTGTGTCCGTTCCTGAAAATAAAACTCAGAAATCCAATGAACACGAAAAACTTGAAAATAATGCACGATCTGGATGACGAGACGATGCTACTGCGATAAGTACGTAAAAGAACTTTGAAAGTGACCGAACACGATAAATACCAAAATATTGCAGGATCGGTTTGATTGCGCCTGTTCATGACCAGTAATGGAAGTGCATATTACTGTTAACATCGCATAACCCCGTGTTAAGCGCAGCTCAATATTTACACAAATATAAGAATGGCGCTCAACGACATTCAAAGGACTATATAACTGATAGCAGCAATGGTTGAATGTATAGCAAGACTTTTTACGGCCGCCACACCGCACAAACAACGCCATTCTGGTAACAAATAATATTGCTGTAAATAATCATTTAATTTCGTAAACTTAAAAAAGAAACGAGCTTAATTAAAATTTTAGTAAATAAAATGTATACAAGTATACTGAAAGAACTTGTTTTCATATTTACCGGGAAACAGGCAGCAAAGTTGTACTTAAAAGTTTGGATACTGGTCTCCAATCTTTTGCTGATGCCACCAGCTTACTCGCATTTAGCAGCCCAAAACCGAAGATGCCATTAACTGAAAGAAGAATATATTATGGAAGGCTATCTACATCTGGAAAAAGCAATCGTTTTTTTACGTTCATTCACCATTTCTTCCAATATGTTATATTTTAAGATAACGGATCTACTCACATTCTCTTTTAGCAGCATTAAGATGGGCAGAATTATGTTCCCGAAGATCCCTGAAACCTGAGCTTCGAACGATCAAATGCTGCACATCTCGCAAAGAAAGAAATTTACTGAAAACGAAAAGGTTTTGAAAGATAATTTGGCAAAAATGCAACACTTTAAAGATAACGTATAAAATAATTTAAAATGAATAGTGAATAAATTGTAATATATTTCTTAAATGAAAGATAAAATATCACAGTAAAAAGAAACCGTAGTTCAATTTTTTAAGTCTAAATGATACCTTATTTCGGTTTGAAACCACTCGTTCACAAATTACGTTATGAATCTTATTTATAAAATGAATTTTAGGATACTTTCACATGCTTTTATATTGGCAAAACACTGCAAATCTTCATAAAATTACACTTGCATACCATTTTATAAAACCAAACAATAACATAGCTTTCTAAACTTCCTTTATTTGAAAAAGATAAATCAAGACGTTCATAATAAGTTTGTGTTGTTACATGCAGACAATGCTTCAGATATAGTAATTATTGTTTGATATTTCAATTATCATACCGAACAGCGTAATAGTACAAATAGTTATATGCTGAGTTTTCATCTGTTAAATATGTGTTGTGCCGAAACAAGATAAGTACCGTCTATTTATTCGATGCACAAAACACATTATAAGGAAAGATAATCTTCTACTCCACATTTTGTACAACTACTCAACTCTCCGTTCTCCTAACATTACGTCTTTCATCTGTTATTTAAAAACATTTAATAAAGTATTGTGAACAGGCTTTTTAAACTCTGACAACACTTTATTTTAGTCCAATAAAAGCTCGGTCGGTTTTCTATAGAACCTAAAAAGCAACTAACTTCAAGTTCTAGATCACATTGCAGACTCTAATTGGCAGTAATGGAAAAGCATATAACTGACCACGCCGTCTAGCCCCGAGATGAGCGCAACTAAAGACTCTTCGATCACAAACAGAACAAGTTTTGATCCATCTCTATTTTTAAAAGCGATTTGAATGTGTGCCCATTGCTAGATTGTGAGCAAGAACTTTACACTTAAAATTCGTTGCTTTTTAGATTCTTTATAACACCGACTGAGTTTACCTTTTCACAATAGCATATAAAGTGTTCTTAAAGCAGTGTGTATCTCAGCTGATTAGTTCGGTCATACATAACAAAGCTGTTAACCATAGAGCTGTTTCAGTTATGTTTTTAATCTACATACTTAGCTTCCAGTGCCAGAGCAGTAATGCCCGATATTTGAGCAGTAGCTAAGGAGTTACCATTGAAAGTTGAAATGCATTTGTTTCTGAACGACGTGGTAACCTGAAATTAAACATTTTATCATTGTTTATGACACACTTCCAACATACTGACAAACAGAAATATAATGGTTCAAAATACAAACAAACAAAAAACAATAAAAAATGCCTCGGAAAGACCATAACTAATACGACGCTTTAATGGAATAACTAATAATAAAGCGGGTATCATAAAACAATAACAAGAATAATGACAAGAATGCTGCTGCTGATAGTGGTGGTGGTGGTGGAGGTGGAGGAAGTAGTAGTAGTTGTCATGATAATGATACTAATTATTATGATTATAAAACCCAGAATGGAATTATGTATGATAACTTACAGCCGACCTTGACGTCAGGTTGTTTCCAAATGCTAAACCTGACGTAAGAACACTTGCGTCGGAGAAAACATCATCTGGTATAGTACCATACTGACCAACAGCGTTAACTGTGATGGTGTGTATGTTGTTTGCTAGTCCGTTTCCAGGAGGCCCCGATGGAACAATATGAATAGTACCTAAGCCTTTTCGACCCTGTATAAAGTAATCAAAATCATGCATGATAATGCTGCGAACTACAATTAAGATAATATGGTTTCGTCCAATCTCAAGAACAAATTTTATTTGTAATAAACAGACACACGAAGTTTCTCCAAAATATAAATCTGAAGAAAATCCGGTCATGTGAAATGAAACTAAATGAATTTAAAGGGAAATTGTTATTAAACCGATCGATCAAAATGATAAAGTATAAAACGCCAGGAAGGAAAATGAATATCTTGTAGAATGTTAAAAAGATTTAAGAAGAGTTCACGAATATAAATTTTGGAGTCTTTAAAAGTGCATATCGCAAGTGATATTACCAGGACTCGGCGATAGCGATAAAAGAGTTTGACGAAAGTAATTGTCGTGAAAACTTTTCTACAATTAGAATAAACCTATTAGTAACATTCACATAAATTAGAAATAATTTAAAATTTAGAAATTTGCGCAACAATTAAATCATATTGTGCATTTATTGTGTGCATTGTTAGTGAACATGCTTAGTGATAAATTAAACTCCCAGCTAGAGACACTATCATTTGTACTTAATAAAATATTCTACGATTTACATAAAAACATAAAAATCTTCTTTCCACGACAGAAACAACTTTAAACTTACGATTTTTGCGCTGTAAGCAACAGCATCTCTTGTAGCTAGATCAAGTTTGTCGAACGGATTTTCTGGTCCCCATGCATTCGCGAAAATATCTATTTTGTCAAACTCATAACGCAGAGCCCTCGAGACAACATCAGATCGTGTCCAGTGAGAAGGATGTAAAGCTGGCATAAAGTTTATTTCCTTTACCTCGTAGATCTTTAGATCTGCCGGAGAGATGAAAAAAAAACATTTAGTTTAGTGAAATTCGGATAAGCGGGGTTCAGCATATATGGTAAGATAAACTAAAGGCAACCTATATGACCTATATGGACCTCTTTTTCAATATGCGTATACTTTGCTTTGCAAATAATATGAATTAGGCTGTCTATGCACTGTCTACTGGTACCGGACTATGAAAACAGTGCACTCGCATGTGTGTTAAATTGCACTGACATCGAAATTCGAAGATTAAAATTAAATATCGAACTGAATAGCGAGCTAGCTCTGAGATCGATATTTAAAGTAAACCCCCGAAATTCACGATATGGTGAATAGCGATCTACCTCTGAGATCGGTATTCAGACAAAGCGAATTTCGAGATAAGGTGAATATCAAGCCTGCTCCAGACCAATATTCAGACAAAGCAAATTTAGAGCTGGGATGAATGTCGAGCCAGCTCTGAGATCGCTATCAGAGTGTGGTCAACAGCCTTCAAATATGATAAGGATAACAATACTAAAAAGGCATGCTAGATAATATCAAATACATGCATTGAATCCTTACCAACTAATGTTGCTTTGTAGGCGATACCAGCAGAACACAGGCTGTTCCCCTTTATTGCTGCAATTATGCTCGCCATCCTATTTCCATGACTGAATTCAACAAATATATACTTATATAGACGAAACAATAAAGGATAATTTCTTACATTTTTTTATCAATTCTTCGATAAGCTGGCTTTTTTTAGCAAGTCACATGTACACGAAGATAATACAAAAAGCTCTTTGAACTGTTTATGTTGTAACAAAGAGGTCGGATATTATCGTGTTAATTCATAGAATTTCCAGTAACACAGGCTTAAAATCAAGTTTGTATCATTTATCAATTATAATTTACTACAAATCGCTGGTTGAAATCATTTTAATAATTTTACTTTTTCATTCTTTGTACTCAACTATTCAAAAACACCATACTTAATGAAATCAATTACATAATATTGAGACCGTGTACAGAAAACGGAGTCCTATGATTAGAACTTGTTGAAAAATACTTTTAAGAGTTTAAAAGTTTTTTATTTCCAACGTTATGCTTACTCAGTATAAAATTGTGATTTATCTTGGATGTTATGTAAGTACTCCGGTGTTGTGTCCTTGTTATTCAGAATAAAGTTGTAAGATAAAGTCTTGTCCTGTATACCAGAAATGAAAGAAAAATATAAACATGCAAAATGTTTAAAACTAAATTATCTAAAAACAGAGAAAATAATTAAAATTAACTATAGAAAAAAGATTAAATAACAAATAAATATAAAATAGCTGAACTGAAAAAGAAATTAAACAACATGTCATAAACATAATAAAAATTGAACAAAACATGTTATAATGGAAAAGATTTCAAAGTTCTTTAAATGTGCAATAAAAGAAGAAAGAAAACCACTCAGCTACTTCAATAATCTTACTATATTATCCGAAAGATCTTTAAGGTCTGTATTAATTCCAACATCCGTTATTGCAACAACAACTCCTTTGCCAGTATAGCCAGCCGCCCATGCCTCTGGCACTCCCATGCCATAATAATGTGAGCATACAAGATTTGGCTGAAACAGGAAATCGATGTTTACCTTTAATGTGGTTAAATGTATAAGTTTATAATATAAGTAGGACAGGTCAGAGGATAAGTTTTTAATATTATTATTAGGACTGGTAAGAGGATAAGTTTATAATATAAGCAGGACAGGTAAGAAGATAATTTTATAATATAAGTAGGACAGGTAGGAGGATAAGTTTATAATATAAGTAGGAATAGTAAGAGGATAAGTTTATAATATAAGTAGGACTGGTTAGAGGATAAGTTTATAATATAAGTAGGACAGGTAAGAAGATAAGTTTATAATATAAGTAGGACAGGTAGGAGGATAAGTTTATAATATAAGTAGGACTAGTAAGAGGATAAGTTTATAATATAAGTAGGACTGGTTAGAGGTTAAGTTTATAATAAAAGTAGGACAGGTAAGAGGATAGGTTTATAATATAAGTAGGACAGGTAAGAGGATAAGTTTATAATATAAGTAGGACAGGTGAGAGGATAAGTTTATAATATAAGTAGGACTAGTAAGAGGATAAGTTTATAATATAAGTAGGACTGGTTAGAGGTTAAGTTTATAATAAAAGTAGGACAGGTAAGAGGATAGGTTTATAATATAAGTAGGACAGGTAAGAGGATAAGTTTATAATATAAGTAGGACAGGTGAGAGGATAAGTTTATAATATAAGTAGGACAGGTAAGAGGATAGGTTTATAATATAAGTAGGACAGGTAAGAGGATAAGTTTATAATATAAATAGGACAGGTAAGAGGATAAGTTTATAATAAAAGTAGGACAGGTAAGAGGATAGGTTTATAATATAAGTAGAACAGGTAAGAGGATAAGTTTATAATAAAAGTAGGACAGGTAAGAGGATAGGTTTATAATATAAGTAGGACAGGTAAGAGGATAAGTTTATAATATAAGTAGGACAGGTGAGAGGATAAGTTTATAATATAAGTAGGACTGGAAAGAGGATAAGTTTATTATATAAATATAAGTAGGACTAGTAGGAGGATAAGTTTATAATATAAGTAGGACTGATAAGGGCCTTAATTATAATAAAACTGAAACCTCATATCAGTCTCAAATTTCAAGCAGCTGACTGGATGATTACCTTTAACAAATTCTTACAATATTTTTTTTGTATTCGAAAAATTATTATTTGCGATATTCGTCTTCTAAAAGCATGCATTTAAATTTTTTTAATGGGATGTTCACCGTCAACCATACCGTTGGCAATTGCTCAAAAGTGTTCGCTGTATTGCTTGGATCAAGTAAAGGATGCACAAGCAGATTCTTTGAAGTGTTTCTCATATCCGGTTGTTTGTCTGTGTGTGCTCCCCCGAAGGATGTCTCTTCAGGTTTCAGGTCATCTATGTAGGTGCGTACTGGTTCCATTTCAGCTATCTACATTCAATTAAATGAATAATAAAAAAGGGTGAAAATGTTTTAAAGACTAGAGAGTAGCCAAATATAATATTACAACGTACTGTAGAGTTTTACCTGCAACTTTCTAATTAAAATTCAACATATTAAGTTTCATTTTTTATAAGTTAAACTAAAATATACGTTTGTTAAATATACGTATGTTAAATATACGTATTGTACTCATACATATACGTATGTTAAATATATAGGTATGATAAATATACATTTATTACTTTTAATATCCGAATTTTAAATATACGTACGAGGGATGATCCAAAATAACGTAGACTTTTGTCATTGCATCTTAATTTGAAACACGTTCGCAACAAATTATATACTAAATTGAATCAGAACACAAACGTAACAAACTGAGCTAAAATATTTAATCGATTTCAAAAGCGCGTCGCTTAATTAAATAACCATGGTAACACGTAGGCGGCGCACGCCGTTGCCATTGTACTTTATAAAGCATATACCTTACAATAAAAACAAAACTACTAGTGGAAAAAGAGCCAAACTTCGCAACGTCTAAGCACGGTATACAAATGATGTCATGCCGAAATTTTACGTTATTCGGACTTTGCGTTTTAAAAACAGTCAATATTAAAGAGATCTATCACCAACGTTAAAACGTCAGAAATGTCGCCGTCAGATCGCCCGGAAATACGCGCTATTATAAAATTCTGTAATGGTCTTTGAAAATCACCCCATGAAAAGCTATAATAATATAGCAGACGCAAATCAAAACTTCCGTAAGCCGAGCTGTAGTTTTAAAGTGGTACCAGTGTTTTTTTATACAATCAGAAGAGCAATTAAATAGGCCAGAGGTAAGGAAAAAGAAAAAAAAACGGCGTTACGGCAGTGACGTCAAGCCGAGAGGCAATTGAAGCGGACTAATGTCTAACTATTGTGACGCTTTTCGACCTGTTCTAGACTGGATAAGGTACCGTGCACGGATATTGCCGAACAAATGACATTTTAAAGGTGTATTAATAATTAATCTACAAACATGTTTTTCAAAAAATATTTTTGTTTGGTATTTGGATCATTACGAAGTTATAAGTTATCAAATGAGAATAGAATAGTTATTAATAATTTTAATTACACTTGAATAAACAGCTACACAGACTGTGTCCACAATGCAAAGACTTGTTGTATATTAACAAATACAATTTTAATGAGTTATTTAAACAGTAACACGCCCGTTGCTAGAGAACCGCGATACTGTAGGTATTGCATTCCCGGTCGTTTCTTCGGCGGTACGAGCGAGAAGAGGACCACTTTTTTGATCGCCTCATAACTACTTGCGAGACTTTGACCAGCGATGATACACTACTATGTTTGATCAATGGGTTCCCCGGCATCGCACTTCGGTGACGGAGCCTATTTAAAGAAACTTAGAACATACGCCGCTTTGCTAACGCTGCGCCCATGAATTAACGTCGTTGACGTAATTAGATCTAATTTGACGTGCGCCGCTTAGCGGTAAGTGTTTGATTTTAATTGTTCATATTTTTTTCATGTGATGATTTATTTTGCTGATATTTTGTAAAAATATGCTGGACATATTCCGATTAAACCTTGTGTAATTTTATTTGTGATATCTTGAATAATATAAGAACTAAAAGTCTACGTTATTTTGGATCATCCCTCGTATTTGTTAAATATACAGTTTGTAAACATGTTAAATATAAGTATGTAAAATATACGTGTGTTCAATATATACGTGTGTTAAAAAACGTAAATTAATTGCAGCGAATAATCTCTTACGTAACCTGATTAAAATGAGTCTTCCTTTTAAAAATGCGTTATATATGGTTTCTTGACAAGATGTGTGAGGATAAATTGGCGATCTGGGTGTTATATTACCCCGGGCCATAGAAAAGAGATGCTATGTCATCCAGATCGGCAATATGCCCATATGTGGCACTCTCTGGGAAAAATGGTCCAAAATGCAATTTTTGGCCAAAATGAGTTATTATCATTTTCAGGTACCTTGTTGACTTTGGAGTACACCAATTCATTTTTTTTCCAAAAACGACTTATTTTAACTGAAAAACAGCATTTTTGGGGAAACCACCGTGAATGTGAAAAAGCCTACTTTTGTCAAAATATTGTCCAAATTAATAGGTGCATTTATGTGACAACTATAAGAAATACAGTATTTCAGTCGGTTTATTGTCCATGAATAGTATTTATATATAAATCAAGTATCTTATTTTACAAAAAGAAATACTCAAATTTTGGTTACCATGGCAACGGAACTGAAAAAAACCATATTTGACCCGTTTTTTTTTCAGGTAATTATTATTATCATTATTCAAAGGCCCTTTTAAGAAACTTTATTTTACTGCAAAGCATTTTGCACTATTCTTTTTACTAATTTTAGTTCGATAACATACCATGCGGTCTTATATTTCAGTGTTTTGTTTTTTATCAAGCTTTACAAACCTTGCTAGAAAATATTTCTTCTAAAAGTGTTCTTAAGTTCTGCTTGTGTTCCGTCTGTAATCCGACTTCGACAATATATGTATATGGTGTTATCTAGATAAATTTAAAGAAGAAGCGAACATAACTTATTATACAATTTATACTGCAAGAAAGTAACTAAATATGTGACCATGACTGAGCAGATGGAGCTAAATGAGAAAACATGTTAAAAAATTGTACTCAGGAATATTAGGAATTGGTTTTCATTATAAAGAAATTTTGAAATTTTGAAACTGGGCATAGAACTGAAAAGGGTTTTTAATCGATCCAGTGGTGCTAAGATAATGTCAAGTCAGTATCGATTCTAATGGATGATGTGGCTATTTTCAGGTGGACAGTGATGTCATCAATTTATGTGCACACATCGATTTATATAAAAAAAACCAACAACATTATTACAGATTTTTTTTTATAAATTCACAATAAATACTTCATGATCAAATGTATAATGAAATCCCAATATTATTAAATGAAAATCTTAACATTATTTTAAGATTCTCCTTATATATTTATTATCTTCGTGTTAGTTAAGAGTTATGAAAATCCGATCAGAAATAACTTAGGCTGTCTGAATTCGAAATTCGATGTTGCTGATTTAATACTTCTGTAGGGAGCCATTTTGAAAGATATATATTTTTAGTTGTCACTGCATGGTTTGCTTGCGCAGTGTCCGGATGGCTGGATCTTTCCGTAATCAGCCGGTCGAATTGACCAAAAGAAAAAAATATATATATATATATTCAGCATATATATTCAGCTCTACATTAAAACAGCATAGTTGGTGTCATTAGGTTAGTTAATATAAGTTTAGCCGCTCGGTTACACGTTACATAACCCGCGTTAATGTTCCGATACTGTTTACAAGTTTAAGTCGATATTTTTATAAATTGAAATCGTATGACTTAAACGATATTTATATCTGAACTGTATTTGGCAAATAAACAAGTCAGATATAAAAAATTAAAGCTATATTGCGTAATAATTTCGTCCATGTTTAGATTTTTTTATTTTCATTTACAGTTCAATTTTTATGTGTTTATTGTTTACTACAAATGAAATATTGTATAATAAAACATTAAAAAAACCAATGACAACATTTTATTCGTTTTAATCGGACCATCATTGCTGTGGGGATGTTGTAGTACACCCTTTCTCGGAATAAAAATAAATTTCTGTTGATATATAATCATGATAATCCTATGCTTAAATTATTATTTTTCTTAAAATATAATAACAACAAAAATACTTACTGTATACACAATGTTTGCTGTACCCGACCCATTTTTGATGAAGTTATGATTGACTCGATCTGTAAACCTGACGGCATATATTAAGGTTTGATCGCCGGTACTGATACTTAAACAGCATAACGTCACTACCCACGCTACGAATATAGAACACAATTTCATTTTGTTTAAAAACTTTAGATCGAAAGTATCCTATATTTTGGGAATCCCGGTTAATAAATAAATATCAATTGAGTCATATCCGTTTTTACCCGACTATTAGTATGCATGAACTACTACTAGTATAAGCTTTCAAAAAGATTGTCGGCTATTACCGTAAAAGGGGATTAGTTAGATTTAAACTAAAAGTCACTTTTGAAAGTAGTGTTTACTGTCATTGAATGTCATACCGTAAACAGTCAAGTTATAGTCATTAATTTCCTCTATTGAAAGAGTTTTATTCAAGCTCGTGATAAATCTTAAACAATTTTAGACTAATAATGAACTTGAAACTTACACGTGTCATATCTGCATTTTTTTCAGACAGTTTATCTTTTTGTGATATGAAGTATTAGAAAACAACAGTAATGGTACTCTAAATGTATTCCAAAACATAAACAGTATCGCATGCCAAACAACAAAGCTTTGTCACGGGATTGAGATTGGAATGTAAGATATCCAGCTTAATTAGGGCTGAAATCTAAGACTTCTTGATTATATGGAAATGTACCCTCCTAACTGAGCTATCGGAGCATCTTTGCTATTTTCAACAATAGTTACAACATTTGGAAGCATCACCCGGTTGCAAATGTTGGACTATAGCACCAAAACTCATGTGTTATTGTAAAGTACCCTCCGAAATTGCGGTAGGAAATAAACTTTATCAAATTTCAAAACCAAACATTAAAGGTAGGTATATAATGGTCCTAATCTAGTGTTTGAAATGCCATTGTTGAAAAAGGACGGATTACTTTTCCGGAAGTGCAAGGGAATGTATATTTTCTCCCAAATGGCATTTCATAACTGCTGTATAATTTATTATCTCGTGAACTTTAAACTATATTACAAGTTCTTACAAACAAATACGCATTTAAGGGGCACTAACATTGCAAATGACGAAAACTGGCTAAAATTTTAAAAACGAATTTCGGAAAAATACTCATTGCCACCTAGATTTTGGTAAAGAAAGGTATTTATCTCACTTCAAAGATGTACTAATGTTAAAGCAAGCTCAGTTTAGTCCAATTCTTAAATTTCTTGAAAACACTAACATTATTTTGACGAATTGACACAAGTTATTGTAGATCAGCATTCACTTATTTCAGGTATGAGTTGTTTTGGTATATTGGCAGTGAATTTCAGAGTTCTCGTGCAAACAGTTTTTCTTTTGTTTTAGAATGTGCTTGGTAAGTAGATGAAAAGGGAACTTTGAAGACCCTCGAACACGACAAATATGAAAATATTGCAGGCTCGGTTAAATTAAGCCTGTTCATGGGCAGCAATGGAAATGTTTATAACTGCCCACGCCGCCTAGCCCCGGGTTGAGCGCAACTCTATTTACACAAATAAATAGTACAATTTTGATCCATCCCAAACGATGGTATGCATATGGCGGTGAACATGGAACCTTCAATGCGGTATTTTCAGATTAAAACCATTCCATGTTCAGCGGCGTATGGTCCCCAGATAAAAGAATGGGTTTGCCCTAAACGAGAAAACAACGGGCAGAACTAAACAAAATAGAATTTTGAGAGGGGATCTTAGAATATAAATCCTGCATATCACAGACAACGCCAAAGGCAAAATTTAAAAAGCAGGATATCTTTGGGGTGATTGAACAATATCCAAATTTATATTGGCTGGGATATTGAAACCACCCATCTTTAATCTGGCCGAAATATAAAAAACAAAAGTAAATTTAGAAGTACTTTTAACTTAGTACATAAATATCGTGATCGACGATCTACAAAAGACGTAACTGATAACAGCACTGATTGAGTGTACGGGGAGACTTTTTACAGCCGCCACACGGCACAAACAACGCTACTGTGATATTGAAATAGATAAAAAGGGAACTTTGAAGACCCTCGAACACAACAAATATGAAAATAAATTAGACTAAACTGAGCTTGCAAACATTAGTACATCCTTAGATAAATACACTTCTTCACTAAAATCTATGTGGCAATGTCTATTTTCCCCAAAATTCATTTTTAAATTTTAGCCAGTTTCGCCATTTGCAATGTTAGTGCCCCCTTAATCCAACGAGGCTATGTGAGAACCAGGCTAGGCTGCGGGTGCAATGGCGCATACTATGTTTATAGTCAGGAAAACAACGGGTGCCTACTCATTAGTTGATTAAGAAATAGGAGACAATGAAAGCGATGGAATTAGGTTACAATTTGTCGCTTATGCCACATGTGCTAAAAAGCTCTCCAAACAATCATAACTGTGATGCAGAACATGCAAAAAAAAATCTACCTTTTGGCCCTATTATTAGTTTCTCCCGGCTACAAATGTATTCGTAAAAACATCTGTAAGTTCAAAAAGAAATGTTTAACCAACATGATATTCTACAGCGCTCTGCAGGCCTGTTAATTAACCCATCTACAGTTTATAGTTATGCTTACCTCATTGGTTGCACGACGGTGGCAGGGGTTTAAGAGTTTATGAAGGTTTATGGGGAAATCTTAAAAACAACCTAGAAGTTCGATTTGTTTCTTTTATCAATGTCATCGTATTCTTGCTGATTTGACTCCACTTATTCTGGTCTCGTTAAGATCATTGAGTACTCGCTCCTTCGGCTTTTCAATTCTATTAGCTTTTTATGTTTTATGTTAGTGTGCTTTTGCATGCAACATTGTTGAACTGATGGGTGGGTTGGAGTTATTTCACCAAGACAAATTGTAATTGTTTTGTGATATGAGAACCTGTTGGGGCAAGTGTGAGGTTGGTGCACCCTAGAACCTGGTTTTAACCCCCAGTGGCAAATTGTTTTGCCACTGACCGTTCCAATTAAGGCGGTAACCCCAAGGGTTCTCTTTTTCGTGAATTGTTTGTGGTGTCTTATTTGAATCTGACACACCTATAAAAACATGCTCTCCTTTCTTCTCTTCTTTTTCGCTGCGTGGTCAGGCTGTGTTTTGTGAGTGTGGAAAATCCTGATATGCATATTTCACTTTTTTAATACACACATTTTTCAACTTTTAGAATTACATTGTAACCATCAAAATTCCTCAAAATGGCTCAATGAAATGAAATATTTGCAGGCATATTACAAGCCCCCAACATGTGTACGCTTTGTTTTAAGTGAATACAATACATTTTCTCATTTAGAGATTTGAATTATAAGTTTATTATGTTTCAGGAACATGGCATGTTGATAGTCTCAATAATTCGACTCCAAGTACAGACCCATTTTACAAACTGACTTTTTAAAGATGTCTGCCCTTTAAAGATGTCCGAAGATTATTATATAATAATAATAAGAAATAAGATGCCTCGTATTATTATAGCAAATTAGCCTGATTTATATTAGATGTTTTCTACACGGCACTACAATGTATTATTGAGTAAGGTTAGAAAGAATTCCCAGTTCGTAAAAAGAGTTTCACCCTATTGGGTGGGGAGGAATTTCGATGTTGTCTATTTTAGATGACAGTCTCTCCAAAATCGTTTTCGCGCTTCTACTCTTAAACCACTGTCACGATTTCAGTCAAAGTTTACTAGAATACTTTAAGCTATTTAAATATGTATAATTCATATTCTATATCTATCTGCATATGGTCCGTTATGTCATATTCATATTAATAACATCAGAGTTAATAAGAAAATGTTTGACTCAGGGCAAAATCTTGTAATGTTAAAAATAGTTTTAAAAGAATAAAATCATGTCTCCATGATATTGATATGTCATATGTGATTGATTTAGATGTCAGAAACTCAAAACGTATTGTGAAAGAAATAGAATGTAAAATATTTGATAAACAAATTGCTATTTGGAAAATTTTAATAAATAGAGAGACTGGAAACAGCGGTCAATGCGAAATAAAAGATCATATAAGCTTTTTAAACAAGATTTTAAAACAGAGTATTATGTTGAAAGAAACATTCCTTCAAGGTACAGAATTGCCTTTGCAAAGTTCAGGTGCGGAGTTGCACCCATACGTCTGGAAACTGGTAGATATGAAAATATTGCTGTTTGTAATAGAACATGTTTCCATTGTACTAACGAAAATGAGATGCATGTAATTTTACATTGTCCAATTTATGCCAATATTTATGTCAGTTATTGGATACTCTATCTACAAATTATGAATGTCAAAACATGTTAGATTTAGAGAAAGTTATTTACATTTTTACCAAAGAGAATTTGATGTACATTTGTATTTGTCAGCCAAAACCTGCAATAATATTCTCCAAGAAAGGAGAAAACGCTTATATAAATGATAGTTTTATTACAACTGTAAATATGTAGAGCTGTATATAAGAATAATTTATTAATACGACAATTTATTTAATTGTTTTATAATTTTTCCAGCAGAACTGATATATGCTGTACTATGAGTAGGGTAGACCGGGGATAGTTGTTACACGGGGCAAGTTGTTACACTTAATTTTGCGACAACATTACATCACTGATAAAGTTGGTATGGATACTTA